>JAZGTI010002076.1:0-38765 GCA_036877585.1 Botia kubotai
TTCCATGTGCCATGCCCGACCTGTTGGCGCTCAATTATGTAGTTTGTCACTTCTGAGCCACCATCATCCTTTGGGGGGTTCCATTTCAATTCAAGGACTGAGGATGTACTTTCATTTACTTCTAGTGGGCCTTGCGGTGGACCTGGCTTGTCTGTGATAGGCAAAAATAGTTGCTTAAACTATAGTAAAGTTTTGTATAGCACAGTATAATGTAGTGTAGTGTAATAAAGTATAGTATATAGTGTTACTATTGAATGGTATAGTATAGCATAGTATAGTATAGTGTAGTGTAGTATAGTGTAGTGTTTTATAGTATAGTACATAGCACAGTATTGTACTTCTGTACTATGCACTATACTGTACTGTATATTCTGTAGAATATAGTATAGGATAGCAACAGTCTGGTATCAATTCAAATGCAGATAGTAATCACCTAGTACAATAAGACTTGATGTAGCTGCAACAGAACCAAAGGGGTTTCTCAGCTTTATTTGAATTTCCCCAGTATCCGATCGCAGACAGTCTTTAATCTGAAGACGACTGTGATTGGATTCCTTCACCACTTTTACTGAACCACCATCATTAAGCTCAGAGCCTTTGTTGAACCATTTGATCTCCAGAGAGGCTTGTGGTGGAAATGACATCTTAAAAGATGCAGTCTGGCCTGCTTTGACTATCACAGGGTTGGAGAACTTTTGCAAAGCATCAGGATCGAATTCTGGAAGATCTAGAAAACACAGCAGCAATGTTTAGCAAAAACAAACAAACAAAACTAGTTTTCTATATAATTAAACCTATAAATGTCACACTTTCAAAATAGAACAAAAATCGTACTATGCTTGAGCCAAATTATAAAAAGTTAGTAGTTACCTCCAACTCTCACCATAGCCTGTGTCCTGCATCCATTCACCTCAAACTCATATAGACCTTCATCTGCGTCATTGCAGCTTTGGATTATGAGTTTGTGTGTACAACCATCTTTACAGATCGTCACTCCATCTTTGGAAGTCAGCTGAGGAACAAAAGAATTTGGAACATGAATGATGTTCTGGTCAATGCAACCAGTTATATGTATAGATACCATATGCAAACATACCTTTACTCCATTTCTATACCACACACCATCAATGTTGTCAGTATTTAGTGTGCAAACCAGCTCTGCAGGCTTGCCACGGAGGGCGTTTATGTCTGATAACCCATTTGCAAAGTTGACTTTATCATCTGGAATAAAGACATATCAGTGGGTTATGATCATTGTGTTTAATGTTAACGGACATCGCATGAAATTGACAGACATACCTAAACCATCTCCAGCAGTTCCACCAGCTCCAACCAAACCTGATCCGAGACCTACCAGGCCATCTGCTTCCGATCCCATTCCATGCTTTCCATCTGCTCCCATTCCCATTCCATGCTTCCCACTTCCATCATGGTCTGTACCATCTCCTCCAAGTCCATGCTTCCCTTGCCCATCTCCTCCAARTCCATGCTTTCCTTTCCCATCTCCTCCAAGTCCATGCTTTCCTTTCCCATCTCCTCCAAGTCCATGCTTTCCTTTCCCATCTCCTCCAAGTCCATCTCCCATGCCAGAACCTCCTTTTCCATCCCCTCCATCACCTCTTCCATCAGCAGCCTTGGCTCTTCTGGCTGCTTCGTCTTTTTCTCTCTGCAGCCTTGCTTGCTCATCCGCCAGATGTCTTGCAAGATCATTCACGCCGTCGCTGGCACCACTTCGATCTTTTCCCCTGGCGTTAGGATCCTCTGATGTAGTACAGTGCATAACCAACAGCAACAGAACATTACTGTACACTGGCTAACATAATATGGCATCTACAGCCATAAGACGAACAAAGATTAATAATAACATAATAATTAATAAAGAACAATAAGATACCATCAACAGCAAGAGTGGCCCTGGAGAAATTAATCCCAGCAACAGCCGTGTACACGCCCTGATCCTCTAGTTTACAGTTCTTCACCATTAATCTGTGGGTAAGCTTGTCCTCGGAGACTGTGATGTTGTATTTCTCTCCAGGTTCGACAGAGACATCATTGGCACACCAGGTGATTTGCGGTGCAGGTCCAGATAAGACGCACTCAAACACTGCATCCTGGCCCTCAACCGCTTTAGCATCCTTTAGCATGCCACTAAATTCCACATCGGGAACTAGAGAGGGAGGAAGACCAATGAAGTAATATTGAAGCACGTACTATAGGCGCAAATATTTTCTTAGCAAAGAAAAGAAAAGCTGTATTTTGTCATGTAAAACTTGGCTGTCTTACTTGGAAAGCTTGTTGAGAAAATGTTTACATCCTCAACGTCTACTTGGTATAGTCCCGCGTCGTTCAGGTTAAGATTGTTGATGCTAAACAGGTACTTATCACCGTCTTTTTTCATATTGTGTTTAGTGGAATTATCAGTTCCATCACCATAATCAAGCATATCACCATTCTAGAAAGAGTGAGGAGAGGTTAATAATCATATTTAGGTAAAAAAATTATACAGTTTCAATTTTACTGAAAAATAATTTACAGTAATGGGTATATTTACAGAAGGGAATGTGTATGTTAATTATGTATTAATCATTATTATTTTAAAGGCGTTAGTGGAACTTACTTTGTAGACGTAAATTTTACTGCTCGGGTCATTGAGCTTCATATCAAACTCAAATTCGGCCCTGCCACTTGTTTTTACCTCAATCTGTTTCATGTTGTCGACTTTTTCAACAACCTGTAAGACACAGAGGAAAATGTGTCATGTCTTTTATCCTGATAACCGAAAATAAAATATTGGTAAAAATTGGGTGATTATTAAACTATTAACCTTAAACTATGTTTAACCTTGTTGGTAAACCTGATTATTATTAATAAACCGGAAGATATAACTATTGGCCTAAAATGTTGGTCTGTTAAATTCTCGAGCGATACCTTGGCTTGTTCATCCTCTCTCTCTTTTTTCTTCAGGTTAAGCTGTTTAAGCATCCAGCGATAATCAGTGACTCCAAACTGTTGACATATGCGCTCATAATCCGACTTTTTGGCACTCAGCATCACTTCCCAAAATTTGGGATCAATCTCTCCCTCTTTCTTTGGCTTTTCTTTTCTCTTCTTGACAATTCTAGAGACAAAATGCAGCTCAGTCAGTTTGTCCCTTAAAGTTCTGATGAAACAAAGCGATTGTGAGTTATCACAATGGTAGTTGGTAAGATAAAACAATTACGTGGTTTTCCTCAGCATTTTCCTAAAGTCTTCAGGATCATTTGTTTGGCCAGCTTGAAAAATAAAGCAGAATGACATTTGATGTCTTAAAGTGTATAACACTATATATATATATATTATACAGTATAATATATATATATATATATATATGTATATATATATATATACTATATGGCAAAAAGTGTGGATTTCAGGATCATTAATGTATAGCTCGATTAATGTAATAATACAAAAAAATTGTGACATACCAGCTTGTGGTTTTTTGAATCCAACTGAAAGACAGAGGAAGAAAATGACTGTATAGATGTGAATATGCATTTATTGCACAGATCTAGATTCTTAGTTCTGCTGAACGTTCAATGTGGAAATATTCTTACAAACATGTTAGCCACACGAGTATGTCACCCACCTGACATGACACCCAGTGTAGCCGTGCACACGGCCTTCCCGAACTGATTGGCAGCGATGCATTTGTATGTGTCTGCTTGATCTACCTTCACATTTGGAATCTGTTGTGGTTTGCAACATGACAGATGAATTTGATTGTGGAGGATCCATCATTATATTAAGTTACTGTAAAAAGTTGCCATTTCTTGATTTAGATTCAAAATTGTGACATGGTAGGTTACCTCAAGTTCACGTTTATTTCTATAGCGCTTTTCACAATGGCACACTGTTACAAAGCAGCGATACAAATGAAAATATCCAAATATATTACCTCCAGAACATGTTCTCTAGACCTTTGATCAAATCTGGTCTTATATTTCTCTGGATCAGACGCGTCGCCCTTGTTGCGAGTCCACGTTACAGTCGGTGCTGGTTCTCCACTTACAACTGCTCTGAAAATAGCCACTTTTCCTGCAGTAGGACAAAGCCCAAATTCACCATATTTGAGTATTAGTTCATGGTCTTGAGAAACATCTACTGAGAACAGAAGCTACCACTTCTTTATTGTTAACTTTAAATAGAGAATAGACTTCTTTATTAAAACAAGTGTTCAATCCAATATTGATATTAAACATCTACAGACGGTATTTTGGGTTACACACCAGTTGCAATATAAATGCATGTAAGAGCATAGCTTCTCTTAGCTTAAATCCTGTGAAACTGACTTTCCAAACTAGCAACACAAAATGCTAAAATACCTTCTTGGACTGTCAATGCAATCGGTTTCCTGCTGAAATCCGGTGTTGTTTTTCCACGTGGCAGTTCTTGGACGTACTGGGTGATCATAACACCAGGCACTCGAGATCTCTTCTTGATCTCCACTTGAAAGATAAACACATTAGTCATGAAATGATATTTAACATTATTCGTTAAGCAATTATGTATAATAACTAATTACTTATTATATAACACTGAATCTATTGTCAATAGACCATCCATATGGACATCAGAATAAATTAGAACTGGAAGGTTGAAAACTGAAACATGCACATTTCTCCACATGAGGGCGCTATTCCCCTCCAAGTTTGAACAAAAACGAGAGGGACAGATATGTTTCTGTAGGCTAAAACTAAGCCAGCTACAGTTCAAACCCCTTATGACTGTACAGAGCATGCTAGTGTTTAGCTATTACAACTTTACAAGGGCATTATTGCTGTATATGCATGAGAAACAGAGTGGAGTCTTGGCACTTAAACCTGTTTTAAAATTACAATTGGTAACTTAATGGCTTGGAAGCATGGTAATACTAGCGTTTTAAGTACTTGTATTCCATCAGCCTCACAATAACAAAGGGGTCCATCCACTTTCTTGTAAGTCTGCTAATGTATTTGCCTGGAACCTAGATTTAAATGTAAATCACAGCATTTCACTGCACACTGTAATGTTTTGGCCTGACTACAGCTTACCCTGACCAGCTGGAGTCTCTGCAGGCTGGGGCATCTTTGGAGAGTTTCTTGTTCAATAAAGTTACAGACTGTCCATGAAAAACAAAAGTTTCATACAATGAAAAAGCAAAAAGACAATGCACACAGACTTATAGTTTAAACCATGTGTGTGTTCTTGACATTTTTTTTATGTAAAGAGAAGCTCACGAATGCCAGCAAAGGTGCCATGCCGTGTTTCCTGTTTCTTGGGTATTAAATGAATGCGTTTCATGTACAGATGGTTCGTTACTGATTATTATTGATGAAACGCTTGTCCGTCGCCGTTCAGTGCAGTAAAACCGCCTGCTTTCCTCAAATGATCTTGACTTTGAATTAGGTTAGATGAGATCTCAGCTCTCAAACTTCGTGTGAAGAACACGTACCTTGCTGGGAGTTTTATTAAAGGCGTTCCTAAACTCATCCTTCTTCTGCTAATGGCCTCCCTTAATGGGAGCAGCTACGCGAGGCTGTGCCCTTCAAAAAGTTCGCCAATAAAGATATATTAAGAATTTGATTTGATACATATCACACATGGAGTAACGCGAGAGCGGCCGTAAATGTTTTAATGGCGTTCTAGGATTCGCAAGATCCTCTGCGAGGCTTTTACGAGGGCAAAGGGGAAGGAAACGGTTATCCTTGTTTGACAGATCGTAGATGAACAAAACAACATTATGTGGTTGCCACGGCAACCCTTCTATTTAGATTGCTCGTGAGCCGGAATACTTGGTAATAGTCTGTCAGCCTTCATCAATATGAGCAAGATTTGACACATTCTTCTTGTGTTTAGTAAATGTGTTGTGCTGGAAAACATTTGAAATAACCTTTATTGGTGGCAGAATGGCCCTTCGGTGAAAGCCTGCTGTGATGCGTAGCCATAATCCTTTAGGATTGGTCATTTCTCCTGGACATTTGTCAATTAAACTGGAGAGTTCTGGAGTCAATCCGTACGAATTTCTGTCTGTCTCTTTCACTCTTGTACACTAACCATTTAGTAGATGGATGCTTTGACCATCAATCAATAACTGTACATACAATCGAACATACAATCGAAACAGGTTGTGCTATACCAATGATCTAGGCTGATTCATAAGCAGACAACAAAAATCATTCTATTAATCACTATTTTTTGTAAGCGTATCTAAACATCTTTAAAAAGTGACAAATTTACTGTCTTAAGAAAAATTACTTAAGACTTGTTTTCAGAGAATGTTTTGGATAAAATGTATTGTTCCTACCTCATTGGCAAGGCATTTTGTTTTAAATCTTACTACGTTTTGTTAGATTTTTGCTTAAAACAAGTAAAAACAAATTGCCAGTGGGGTAAGAACAATAACCTTAATTTATAATCTCTGAAAATGTGTTTTGCTACTCAAGAAAATGTATGTTGTTTCAAAGATGTTCAGACTTTTTTCTTTCTACTGCAAAACAAGACAAAATTCCTGATTTCGCAATATATATATATATATACATATATATAATATGCATAATATAATCCGGTTATAGTGATGAGGTGGTGTGGATAAGAGTGATTCTTAGCATTAATTAAAGTTACATAATGACCATTAGGCTGTAATATTAACATAACTTTTGGTATGTGTTTTTTTTTTCTTTTCTACAGGTACAACTGAGTGTTAGATTTCAATAATATCATGTGTGCAAGCCTTTTCCCATAGAAAACCATTATTTATGGTCCAAATCTGATTCAGAACAGCGAGCAGTGCATTTCTGATATTATTCTGGCTGGTTCCCTGTGCTGCTTTTCAAAGGAAATGGAGAAACTCACCTGAAAATCTCACCACTCCTTTGGCTTCTATGTCAGTCTTGCTCGTTCCCTAAAGAACATTGGTGAGCGCAATGGGAGCCTTCCATGCACTTGAATTAATCAGCTGTCACATTATAGCTTTTATTTGGGCAGCTTGGGGGTGGGAGTCCAGCCCATGGAATACATATTCATAAATCATATTCATAATTCCGTTTGTATTTTGTGTGTGTGTGTGCTGTTTCAGTCATAAGGATGACGTTGATTTTGGACTGTCTTATTTTGATAATGATCCGAATAATGTCTTTATTTGTGGAGTCGATGCTGGTCTTCCTATAGAAAATGTGTCGAAATCACATTTCACAAAATGTTTATTAAAATGTGATAATAAATGTTACTACTGCCATCAAAGGACTGATCTGAGATCACGGGAGCTGTGATCAACGTTTGAGTTTCGCACACGGTTCTCGAATGTTGTCACGCTCGCTATAGACGCGCTTTTCCATTTACAGTAGAATGACGATGGCGTGTAACATGAGCGAACATATTACATGTTTATTGGACGATTAAAGTATGGACCTAAAATGTCTTTAAAAACTGTAACATTAGTCGCCGTCTTATCAAAGGTTATCAGAACATAACGATTTTCCACCCATCGCGTTGATATATATCCATATATAGAACGTTTACGGATATAATTGTAATATTCCGGGGATTATGCTGATATAATACCCCTGGCCTTGTAAAAAATATATATTCGTGTGGCAGCATATTTCCCATACAGATCCTGGGGGAAGGTTTCGTTTTACATTGACATGGGTTTACTGAGCTTGACGTGCCCAGACAGCTTGCCGAGGCGTCTGGAGCCAGGCAAATTACTAGAACCTGTGCTTGGGTGTAGCCTGGAGATACTCTCAGGACTCCAGGAATACAATAACCACAAACATCACCCTGCGACCTGCAATATCTCCTTATATCACAGAGCAAGCAGCGAAATGAGAAGGGCACGTAAACTGCAAAACTTGCACCATTTTTGAACAAATCGGCTGTACTGGTCCAAGGTCTGTTCATCTAAGCAATAGAAAAGTATCTTCAAAAGGCTTTGACCTGCTTAGCAGGAGTAATGAAATAGAGGTTCAGCAACATCCTACAGGCGGCTGTTTGGGTTACACTGCACACTGCTGTTATCTTGTTTCAAATCTTAAAGCTTTTCTTTGTATAAGAATAAAAACTCGACACGTTCAGATGAGCTTTCTTTGACGCGTTTAGGAAATCACCATCAACAGAAGTTTTATTTGCATGTCAATAAAGATCATTCACACAGCTGTTATGACACATAAATCAACTGACGTCACCACTGGATATAGACCTTCTGTATACATATCATCCAGGCTGATTAATATTTAGCTGATTTGAGATTATCAGCATTGGTTGATAACTGGCCTGGCTGGTGGTTCTGTTATTTAACCCTATTTTGCCTCTAATAATCAAACTCACGATATCTGCGCCTACAGTAAACAAGATGGCATGTTCATATACTAAGCTACCTAAAAATATGAATTATTTTCTGGTTGTGTAGTACATGTTTATGCTTATTAAAGGATCTCCAAGATGCTGAAGTTCAATCTGTAAATAAGAAGATAAAATGAAATTAGAATAAAAATATAATGTATAGAAGTAATCATTACTTTGGTTAACTTAACTATAAAAAGTATGTTTAAACCGCAGAGCAACAAAGTTGAAGGCAGAGTATGTGATTTGTTCAAGAAACATTTTTTGTTATGCTGGTTGAAAGTCTCTTCACATCCTGATAGCAAAGTGGTCTAAATATATTTATATAAATATGTATTTCCTGTGGAATGTGCAGAACCATAAAACATTTGTCCAATCATTGCATTTAATCTGAATACTATGTTAGGATGGCGGTCAAACTGTGTATGTGTTCATATGTTCCAGGAGGTGTGGCTTTAGAAAGCATTCTGAAGGGAGGGCGGGATCTTATGCTTTCAAAGCTAGCTTGCTATTGCTAGCCTCTCCACAATTGCCTACGCTACCTTTAAACATATCCATCAAATAAGCCTCTTAAATCAGTACATGTGTCATACCCTTCACGTTTAGTTGGGTACAGCATTCTGCTCTCCCAAACGGGTTGACGGCCACCACTTTGTACTCGCCGCTGTCTCCGGGCCGCACCCGGATGATGTACAGGGAGCAGACGCCATACGCGTTTTTGATGTAGTAGTTGTTGTCGGAATTGATGCAGATGCCGTTCAGATACCACGAGATGTGTGGCGTGGGGAAGCCACGGACCGCACAAGTCATGTAGCACTGATAGCCTCGCGGTGGACTGTGGACTTTCAACGGAACCAAGATGGAGGGCGGACGCTCAAGTGTCATCATAGCTGGAATATTTATGACTAGTGGAACTAGAAATGAGAAAACAGGTTAGCGTTTATAGACCAGCTTGAAATGACTGATTGATTGATATGGCATATAATGGACATGGTCACTCCCAGTGCTACATCATCTGTTCTGTCCTGCAGCTCACCTCTCAGGTCGCTGATGCCCCACGTTGGTGACTCAGAGGGATTGGAGAGTCCCATATCATTTTTGGCATAGACCCTGAAATGATATTCACGACCTGATTGGACAGAGGTAGTGTAAGTGTTGCAGAACAGGCGGTCGGCTATGACCCGCCAAACGCGCGAGTTGGAGTCATGTTCCATCACCAGGTAATGCAGTCGATCATCCAGTTCCTGGTCTGGAGATGGAGCCCATGTGATAATGACTTTACCATCAACCACCTGTTCTAGCTCCACTGGGCCTGGACGCTTGGGTTCATCTGTAGCCCAAGAGAGCAAGAGAGAGAGAGGGAGAGAGAGAGGGAGGGAGGAAGTGAAAATGATCATTTTATTTTGTGTATTTTTAATTTCATGTATTTGATTTATCTGTAGCCACAGACAGAAAGAACAGATAGATCTGATGGCTCACCTGCCACTCTGACCTCGATGTCAAAGCTGGTCTGTCCGCTCGAGTTTTTGGCCATGATGGTGTAAACACCGGAGTCAGAATACTTCGAGGAGGGGATGACGAGTGTGGACGCGTTCTCAACGTTAATGACGTTCACCAAGGGAGAAATGGGTTCATCATTTTTCAGCCATGTGATGTCAGGCGGCGGAGAGCCCTTAACACAGACACGTTGTCAAATGAAATGACATGCTGAAAGACGTGACTGATTACAGATCGGTCAAAATGTCAAACGGCCCTCTCACTAAGCTCCGCCCCTGTACTTCTGCTCGCTCTGACCAGCTTTACAGAACATCCAATAGAAAAGGATCAGAGATTTCTACAAATAGGCTGTTTTGTTTTATTTTTCATTCCATAAAAGAAAGGGTTGGGTATTTTTCGGAATAATATGTGGCCATTGAAAAGCATTTTTGTGACTTTATGAGAATAAATCCAATGCTTAACTTAACAATATGGGGAACAACAACAGTTGCTAAGGTAGGATCTGCAGATACTGCTTTAAGGCGGGCTTAGCGAAGAGTCAATGTACATACAAATATTTAAAAGTACCTCGTAATTGACTTTGATTCTGACAGAATTTCCTGCTCTCACAACCATGAAGTCCACAGGGTCCTTGAAACAGGGCCTTACTACAAATCAGTGGGTGAAAATTAGAAAGACAAAATATTAACATCAAACAGGTTTAAGAAAACAACAGGTTACATCTGAAACACATGTACAATACAGTATTATGAACAGAACTCACCGTTGGGATTTTTAGCACAGACCATCACTGATGGAGCACTAGGTTCTCCAGCTCCAGACAAATTAATAGCTGATACCCTGAACTCATACTCCGATCCTTCAGAAACATCCTTCACTGCGTACTTCAGAGCTGTTGAAAGCAGAGAGTCAGAGATAACGATTTAATAAGCAACATGTTTGGAGACCCTCGAAGTGGGGTCAGAAAGACAGAGACCTCTTCTGAAAAACATTTTTGCATAATAAAACTTTTATTTAAAAAAAAAAAATTTTTTTGAAGAATTTTTTTGACAAATTTCATTTTTAGAATAACCATAAGAATGAAAAATGTAAATTCGTCATTTCAATGGGAAACATTAGTGTCATCTCAAACTCCACTGTATTGGTGTAAACAAATTCTATAATCAGAGCTATGGCACGATGGGACTCGACATACAGCACGGGAGCCATTGTGCGGTTGCAGGTTCGAATCTGGTCGTGTCGTGCCCCCGAGCCAATTCAAGCTCTCCTTACTGTTTCTCTCCACTGTCCTGTGCATTAAAGGCTGACAAATAAAATAAAAAACGAAATGACAAGCAACCAATTACGTCTGCGATTATTTTGTAGAGGAAATGGCATGAGGCGGTATGAAAGGAAATCAAAGCGGCCTATCAGATGGTCCTTTAATCATGGACGAGACCGTGGTGCATTAATTCCATTAGTGGACAGTGAGGTCTCAAGAGAAGAAGAGTGGAGACTTAGGTGCTTTGATATCAGTGTGTTCTTGGAATGGACGAGGTGTCTGGGTGCTGCATTTACGAGGTGCAGAAATTACAAGAAGATCATCAGGAGATGCAGTTGGGGCTGAATTCAAGGGCGCTTTTCACACCAATGCAGAGAAGCTTTCAGTTAATAAGACAGTAATGTTGGCAGTTTGGTTGGTAGGGGAACTCAAACAGCTGGATATGACCATTAATGGAGAGAGGGAAAAACTGAAACTGAAGTTATTTACAGTAAGACAGTTATTTACAGTAAGACCTGATATAGTGCTTAGGGAAGCACTAAAGCCTATTAATAAATAAAAGTGTCCTAATGTGGGCATAACGATTCATTCAATTGAAAAATTAATACTAAAATATAAATTATTATTACCTTACAGTATTCCAAAATATTATTATAGACATTGAAATTAAAGCCAATGATAACATGAGAGAATTATTAATAAAACAACTGAATATTTAATTCAACTGCATGTTTTCCTTTTAGCTACCCTTGTACTTATATTTAATATTAATAATAATGAATAGTCTTTGCATCTGCTTTCAGATGAATACTGTCTGTACTGTATTGTAATTTAAAAATAGACAGCACTTAAACTCATATTCTATACATTCGGTTGGTTTATTAGCTGGATAGCTCCTTGCATGCATATCACATTGATTATGTCCATTCTTGATTCTTTTACTTGAATGACTACACTCTTGTATAACTCTAACTCATACAGAAACCCAATTATACAAAATGAAATGCCCTTCATACTTGGAAAAGAGCAAAGGTACCTTGAATAGGTTCACTGACTGGGTTCAGGGAAACCCACTGGTCTGTATCTTTCTTGCGTTTCTCCAGCTGGTAGCCCAAAATATGGGTTCCTCCATCCTTCTCAGGTGGAGTCCATGTGAGGTTGATGCAGTTCTTGAAAGCACTGACCACCTTTGGAGGGGCTGGTTGGCCAGGGAATACTGCAACACAGAAGTTTGGTTCACACATTTAAAACTCAAGAAATACTTTTTTGACAGTACCGGTCAATAAAACAGAGCTTTTCAATTTAATAAATTGGTAACATGTATAAAATATCAACACCACATAGCTTCTCACTTAAAGTTCCAGCCATGATATTTTCTGTCTCCAAAGGTTCGCTGATTCCTTCAGAGTTCTCTGCATAGATTCTGTAGATGTATTCTTTGCCATGAGCAACATTTCTGTCTCTGAAGGACAAGTGGTTAGATGAACCATCCCACACCTTCTTCCACATGTTCTGGCCGACCTGCTGACGCTCCACCAGATAGTTTGTGACTTCTGAGCCTCCGCTGTCCTGTGGTGGGTTCCAGTTCAGTTCAATGACAGAAGATGAGCTGTCAGTCACTTCTATTGGGCCCTGAGGTGGTCCGGGCTTGTCTGTACGGGTGGCAGTGATGTTTGAAATACTTAATGTTTCAATTTAATGTGACTGCATGAGTTATTATGTGTTAGGAAATATAATAAATATTTAAAGCTTATAAATATTTATTTCAGAATACATTGGATGCAAAATTCCATCGAATAGAAACATACCAAGCACAATAAGCCTGGAAAAGGCCTCAACTGTACCAAAAGGGTTCTTAAGCTGGATCTTAATTTCCCCAGAGTCAGATCGCAGGCAGTCTTTTATCTGAAGACGACTGTGGTTTAGATCTTTGACTATTTTTATGCTGCCACCATCAAACATCTCCGAGCCGTCTTTAAACCAGTTGATCTCCATTGAATCATGGGCTGGAACCGGCATCTTGAAGGAGGCACTTTGGCCGACTTTGACGATCACACTTTTAGAGAACTTGTGCAAGTCATCGGGGTCAAAGTTCGGAAGATCTACGACATATGGAGAGATTTTGTTTAACGTTGTTTAGATACAGAGATAAACAGAGCTGATAAATTAATCTCAAATAAACAACATATGCCAGTAATTGTTAAGATAATAACAACAGTATATTACTGTCAACATGAGTAAAGCATTAAATATACATAACATCAAGCGCCTTTAATAATATTAGTATTATGATAATAATGCATGATGAAAATTATTAAAAACAATAATATTAAAAGATTAGTAATATTTATTATTATTACCATATTGTTTACATTTTAGTGCTATATTAGATGATATATGAATTAATTACCATTTTTTTTAATATAAGCATGTCACTGATAATGAACACCATGAATTTACATGTTCTGTATATGATTGTTGGTTTATGTAGTCATAAAAATGACTTGAAGAGATTCACACAAGCTATTCTGTATGTCAAAGAAAGTATTTCATTATATTGACATCTGTTTATTTAGAGGAGTTTTTACTGGGTGGTGTTAGTTTTAGTCGCATCTGCCTGGATTCCACCCCCTCAGACTTTAGATTAGATGCTCTATGTTCAACTGAAAGTGAAAAATCAATACCTCCAACATTCACCATGGCGTCAGTGTTGGATTCATTCACTGCAGACTGACTTTGCCCTGCCTCTGAGTCCCTGCAGCTTTGTATCTGTAACTCCTGTGTTCCTTCATCCTTAGGCACAATCACATCGTCATCGGAGGACAGCTAGTCAAAGTGAACAGGTGAGATGTAACCAGCAGTTACAAAATAAACTTTTTAAACAATTACTAATCACAAAACATTATTAACTCACCTTCTTTCCTTGCTTAGACCAGACACCATCAACACTGTCAGTGTTTAGTTTACAGGTTAGTTCTGCTGGTTCACCCGTCACAGCAGAAACATCTGATAGGCCAGTGGTGAAGTGAACCTGATCATCTAAGAACAAATCCAGAGTTAACTAAGGACTAAGTTAAAGGTAATGTTGACCCAGGCCCTGTTTTGTGGCCCTCTTTTAAAAACAGTCTCTACCAAAACCTTTCTTTTTAAACCTTTACTGTTACATAATTACTGCTAGTCAAACCAGATAGATTATTCTACAATAAAACTTTTCACCCTTTTTGGTTTTTGCGAAAACGTACACATATAGATACACTGAGACTGAAGTCAGTTTGTCATGTTTAACGTCACGTTACATTATTATCGTTATTATCATAGTTTTATGTTTCGCGTGTGGTTTAACGCAGTCAGACAAACTTCTAAATTGAAGTTTTGAGACAGACCGCTATATATATTCGGCGTGGATTTTACTCTCGATGACTTTGATTGTAAATCATGCATGTAAACTGCAGCAAATACATTATTACTCAACACACAAAAAAAACCTTGGATTTACCAACATAGGAGCGAACAAAGGAGAAAACCAACCCTGAAAAAATATGCAAAAATTCGCAAGATTAAAGCTTTCGCTAGTTAATCACAGAGTTGCCAAATGGAAGCTAATTAATACAGTTGGATAGATCAATTACACTTGAGTTATAAATCACTCGCCTAAACTGCCTAAATTACTTCCCCTCCTCGGTACAGGCTATTAATCTTGTTAGCTGAAGCTGTAGCGAATAATTACCGTGCAGCCTTCCTACTGTAGCATGATCGTGTTGGGCTGATATCATTCATAAAGAGTGCCACACAGTGGCTAAGCATGAATATGGCAGTGAAATACTGTCAACACTTCACTTGCTCCTATTAATTAAAGCCAGTGTACTGAAGATGACGTTAATGACTTCAGAGCAAGCACGTTTTTTATTGAGATCTGATGTACAGCGGCAGATCTTACCGGTTGTGTCTCCAGACGTTCGCCCCGCGTCAGAAACTGTGATCACACCTCCACTTTCTGAAACTTTCTCTCTGGAAACTCCTGCGGATTTGTTTCCTGCTTCGTAATGGGATGTTTCTTCTGTTTTTCCTGTATTTTCATTTAAAAGTCAGTCAACAGTTTGGACACACCTGTCATCCTAAAAGCCTTTTGGTTTAATTTGATTTTGGGTTATGTGCAGTACTGTGCACCACCAGCTTGGTTGTTAAAGCAAAGTTTTAATGACCATCCATGTTTATTTTTCAGTCTCCTCTTTATTAAGATACAAACAGAAAATACAGGAAATATGCACACACACACAAAAAAAAGAGTTCAAATCTTGAACTCTTGTGGAGTCTGTCCTGAAGTTATTAAATTAGGTTTAAAAGTTAGGCTTCCATTTCATTAAGTTTAAGACAGCGGGTTCCTGCTATTGCACAAGTGTAAGAGGAGCTCAAACTAAATACTTGCCACTTTGTCCTATAGAAGCTGTTTTATCTGTTTTTAATACTGCACACAAATGACCAGTATTTCCTGGTTGTATTATAATCAATAGTATTCTTTTATTGCTTACACAGCATTGCTGAAATCTAACGATGGCCTAAGACTTCTGCACAGTACAGTATAGCTGTAAAAACCGTCATGGTAACGTTGTATTAAATGGATACATTTGTCTCTCATACCTTTTTCAGTATGTTTCCCAGTTTCTTTTCCTCCAGTGTCAGGCACAGATTGTTGACCTCCAGCCATCCCAGCATCTTCACATGCTCCTCCTCTGCTCTCCTCCTCCTCTGCTCCAGAATTATTTACAGCAGGAGGTGCACAGGCAGCTTGGTCTACTGCACCTGTGGTCTGTTTCTCCTCACTGGCTGTTTTAATAGCTGCTATTTGCTGCTCTCTGTCTCTCTGCAGCTTCACCTGCTGCTCCGCGGCCAACTTCGCCAGGTCAACGCCCGCCCCACCGGCTTGAGTTGTTTTCCTGGCTTTCTTTTTGCCTTTGAGCTCTAGCGTGTTATCGGCTGAATCGTGATGAGAAAACAGGATGCAATAATAGTACAGAAGTGTACAATAAAAACTGTAAACAGTATACAAGTATTATTCGATTAATGTAAAATTGAAGCAGTTCCAGTGTTGGGAAAGCTGCTTAAAACCATTGCTTGATAATTACATCCCACCTAACACTTTTAAGTTGTGAGAATGTTTCTGTAATGTTTCTATTAGTAACAAAAACGTTGAAAAACTAGCAGATCTATTTTTTAATCAGTTCATTAAAATCAATCACCTACCCCAGCTAATGGGGAACGTTCTCAGAACATTGGCTAAAGTTCTCTAAATAAGTTCTCTCAACGTTATCAAAATCGTTCTCGCAGTAACGTTAGTAGAACATTTTATAACATTATATATTTTCAAAGAATCAGTGTGACATTTTAAAACCTTTTTTTAAATGTTTAAATAAGTTCTTATAAATAAATTTAATTCAATGTCTGAAAACCTGAACGTTTTAAACATTCCTAGAACATTCTGAATTAACTGACCAATGATCCACAAAATGTTCAGAAATCGTTCCTACCTTCCACCACAAGCCAGGCACTACTGGACTTGATTCCGGCCATGGCCGCATAGATTCCTTTGTCCACTTGCATGCAATCCTTTACCACCAGTCTGTGGATGAGTTTGTCTTCGGACACAGTGATGTCATACTTATCTCCCTGTTCTAATCGGTTGTTCTTCCCTACCCACATGAGTTTGGATAAGGGTTTGGAGAGGACACACTCAAAAATGGCATCTTCCCTCTCCATGGCTTTCACATCTTTCAGCTTCACCAGAAAATCCACCATTGGGACTACAAGAAAGGTTTCAGTTACCTGTTAAACTACATGTCATTTGTAACAGTCTCATACATGGCCAACTAGATAAATTCCCTGATATAACATACAAATTAAACCAGCCTGGTCTTAACTGGTTTAAGATAGTCTCCCAGCCTCACCAAAGTGGCAAAAGCCTGGTTTAGGCAGGTTTATCAGCAGGGTTTATTTTAACTCACTCTTAAATTCAGTGGAGAACACATTGACATCCTCAACGTCTAGCTGGTAAAGGCCTGCATCATCTGGGAGAAGATCCTTGATGGTGAAGACATACTTCTTGCCTACTTGTTTCAGGTTGTGCTTCATATCCACATCGAGATCTTGAGAATATAGTATCATCTCACCATCCTGAGGGAGAAACCCAAAGTTCACCAACCAGATGTTCAGCAGACACCTGTTCTAAACCACTTGTTCAGTTCTTGGGCTGTGAGCTCAGATGGGTTTCTAATAACCAGTCAATTCACCTTGTAGATGAAAATCCTACTGCTGGGGTCTAGAAGGTTAAGATCAAGCTCAAATGAAGCCATTCCATCAGGATTCACATCAATGTGTTTGAGGTTGGAGATGCTTTTGATAAACTGCGAGAAGAAACAACATTTCACGTAACAAATGCAAAAACAAATCGAAGCCATCATTAGCATTTATTTCCAGTGTACCTCGGCTTGCTCTTTATCTCTCTCTCTTTTCATCTCACTCAGTTTTTTCAACATCCAGCGAAAGTCAGTCACCCCATATTCGGCACAGATGCGCTCGTAATCTTTCTTATCGGAGCTCAGCAAAATCTCCCAGAATTTTGGGTCAATTTCACCATCTTTCCTTGTTTCGGTTTTCGGACAAACTTTACTGCAGGGTTAAAAGACAATTGAAAGTTGATTAAAGTTAGAGTATCGCTATAGGTTATGGAGTATATTTTAGGAAAAGGACAATATCAAACTTTTAAAACTCATTTCACACTGTTTTTCTTTCTGTATTTTTTTGTGTCGGCAAACTTTATTAAAGCTTTGGGGAAACCTCATCTCCCTACCTCGCTGAAAAATCAACAGTTCATACTTTGCAATTTAATGATAAAAACAACAACTATGCAGTATAATGTCATGGAGATTGCCTGAAATAACGTTCTGTTTACATCACAAGATTAACAACACCTTTTTCTCTTCAGGACCGATTTCAGCTCCTTCGGATCTGTTGAATCTGAAAACACATAAATTCAGATTATTTCGGTTTTATTTTTTAATGTGTCATACACATTCAGATTACACAGATTACTTACAAGCTTTCTGTATCGCCTTGTCCTTCTTGTATCCCACTAAATATAAAACAGCAAATATATATGAAATCGTGACTTGTTATACCTGTAAATGGAAAAGGCCTAATTATCATACCTTCAATTACGTTTAAGATAACAGTGACCGTAGCCTTCCCAAAGTCATTGGTAGCAAAACATTTGTAGGTATCTGCTTGTTGTGGAGAAACATTTGGCATCTAGAACACAGGATAGATCGTTCTGTCACGTAATAAATAAAAATGTTTGACTATCCCATCATTTTGGAACACAATGAGAACTCGGCTCACCTCAAGAGTGTGCTCACGAGAAACAGGGTCAAACTTGGTTTGATATTTCTCAGGATCCGAAACATCGCCATTGTTTCTAGCCCATGTTACGGTAGGGGCAGGATCCCCTACAACAATAGCCTTAAAAACAGCCAGTTTACCTGTAAGTGGTACAAGTGGTAAGTGGTAAGTGTACTGTGGGGACTAACAGAAACAATGTAACAGTACCAAATGACAAACATAAATCACATAAAATCTACATAAATCTTCAAAATGTTTAAGAATTTCAGACCTTCTTGAATGGTGAGGGCGATGGGCTTGCGCGTGAAGTCTGGATGGCTTTTTCCTTCCGGAATTTCCTCCACAAACTGCGTGATCATCACTCCAGGAACTTTAGATTTCTTTTTGATGCCCACTAGAGACAGAATCACTCAATATTAACACACTGTTACCAAAACAGTTTGCAATGCGTGTATGCAGGTGTTTCAATATTATAAAATGCATCAACAGCACAAATAAAAACTCAACATATACTAAACATGAACTATTATGAGGATTCTTGTATAAGAGACATTGTTCACTTAAAAATAAAAAACTGTTTCATCGTTTACACACTTTCATGTGTTCTTCATTCTAAACTTTGTCATTTATTGCACAGTGAATAAATGATGACGTAAGTTTCATTTTAAGCTAAATTATCCCTTTTAAATATGATGTAAGGCGCATAATAATTCGTTTTATTATTGTTAATTATAATAACAGAAGAGGAGTTGATAGTTAAATAAAGATTAAGGCTTTACCTTGACCCGTTCCGGTCGGATCGGATACTTTTGATTTCTTCCACATGTTGCTTCAGATCTTTCCTTTGAATTCAGATGAACCGCAATTTAATCTGCAAATACTAAAAAAAAATTCAATAAAAAAATGACAAACCATCAGACACATTTAAATGCAATTTTCTTGATAGTTTACATAATCCAAAGTCCATGATGATAATGTGGCAGCATTATGGTAATATTTAGACGCGGTATCAAACACAGTCGAGTATTACAGTTCTCTTAACTGAACACCAAGAGCTTTCTCATCCTTTTCATTGTGATTGTAAATATAGTGCATTAAATAACCTGTAGGGGTCATCGCTACTCAAGTCTGGCAGTACACACTTATGGGTCGCCTATCTAAACTACAGCAGTGTAAGGTTTGGACCTTTGTTTATTTCCCACGCAAGTAAACCATATCTGATGACAGATGATAAATGGTGTTTTACATTTGCATTTACAAATAACAGCCATACTCATACTGGCCGCTGATGGACAGAGTTCTTCCTGGTGACAGGCGAAAAATGGGTGTCTGCTTTGAAAGCGCGACCAGTCATTTTGAAAACATTGCAACTGTCACACCAGAAATTGCTTCGGCCGATAATAGTGATTCTTCACTGTAGAAATTGTTTGGGCGGAGTCAACACAGAGGCTGATGGAAGCCTTTTTTTCTGCAGCCGTCCCACAGAATAGCAGCTTTTGTGAGCACAAGAAATAACACGGAAAATGAGGACATGTCGCGCTACTAAAAAACAGAAGAAAATGCCCCTTTTTTGAATCAGCGATGTGATTTGATTCATTTGATACCTTAAGTCAGATCTAATTTTAGTTTTACCCTGTTGACAATAAACAGTATTTGTTTATTTATCTGATGGAGAAACAGGCTCACTTGTATTTACTAGGCAGAATAACTAGGTAGTATCACTTCTTAAAAATGTAATTTTGTACGTTTAAGGTTACGTCCTGTTAACCTAGTGGTACAGTTTTATATTAACACAGCAGAGTCCTTGGTTCAAAATACTACATTAGTTAACAATGAACTTCTGCATTTATTTATCGATATTATTATGCATTTATTTATTATTATTATGCATTTAGTTAAGGTTAATTTTCACATTTATTAATACATTTTTAAAAAGTTGCGTTTGGTAACATTAGTGAATGCACAATGAACCAAGATGAACAAACAATGAACAATTTTGAATGAACCAATTTTCATTTTGAATGAACTAGCAAATATTCATAAATGCTGTGAAACATCCCCAAATAATGTTGAAACCTTGTTGTAAAGTGCTACCATTGTTTTTATAAACCAAGCAAAATTGCAAACGCATTTGACAGATCACCTTGTGTTTTAATCTGGAAAACAGGTTGTCGTTTTGAAAACTTCTTTAATGTTTCATGGGCATTTCTGTAGATAATGACAGATTTTCTTGCACAGGGCTTCAGACAAACACTCTTAATCTATTTTGAACACACAGTGACTTTATGCCGCTCTTATTTGCCCACGGTCATCAAGCAAGTAAACAAAGGGGCTCATCTTAACACCACAAAACATGCCCTCCTGCCCTCCGTGCCTTCACTAATCAAACCTTGTCAGTCCATAAATCACTCACCTTCCGTTTCTAGAGTCTCTCAAGATCACTTAAAGAATTACAGCTGATGACAATATTTTTCTAACACCTTCAGTGTAATTACAGGACCCTGCTGTGCTGATGACTCATTGAAATGTCATCCGTCTCTTGTGCGGGTTCCAAATTCTCCTGCGAAGGGCCAATCACAGCTTGAGTGTGGTCACGAGTTTGGCCAGACACTGTGTGTTGTTCTTTCTAACAGTCTTCTCAACACTAATGTAAACTTTCCCGGGTGGCGTGATACATTTTTGAACAAGGATGAAAGCCAGGTGACTTATAGAGTGACACAGAGTTAAAAAGGTCCCACCTGACACTCATCTTTTGCCTTGTGCTGTGACAGGAGACGTCAGGCGGTGTCACTCATTTTGGCTCGAAGCATTAAAAGGAGATCAACACATCCTGGTGGTATGCTGGGGTGACTGGATGTTTTGACTGATCCTCAGACTTATGTTTATCCACAAAAATGCAGACTGGGGTCGAAACGTCTGAGGCCACATTCCTGGCACAGAATCATTTTTGAACCTGAATTTGTATTTCGATTCTAAACATCCCCAAAACAAAACAGTTATCTTTAGTAATTAATCTTCTTTTCAGATCTTCAGATTTAATCTTTGCTTAATATCTTTGCTTCTCAGATAAATTAGTTTTAAGGATATTAGCGTTTTTTTAATTTTAGTCTGTTTCTAAAACAAAAATTGTTTATTGTTGTTGTCTAATTTATCGAAGTTAAACCTGAAAATGAAGTATTTAGGATTGTGAAAAATCCCAAGCAAATAGTTTAGGCTAATTTGTGCCATCGATTTTTGTACAAAATGTCTGATTTCCTTGCTTGCATTGAAACACACAAGATGCTCATTGAAACATGTTCATATTATAGTGAGATAACATGCTACATGGATCAAATTGTGGATGCCAGCTCACACATACTAAAACACAAATACTTGGAAAATAAAGCTCATAATATTTTGTAATTTTAACTTTTCACCCAAATTGTTATAAAAAGCATTTTTCGGTGGTCTCAGACTTTGGTACTTTACTGTAGGACAGGAAATGAATGAGACTTTGTACTCCAAGAAATTTCATTAGAGAGAGAGTTGAAGCGGGCAGCACGCCACACTCTGCCCTGAGAGACTCATAAACGTTTTCATTTTTGAAACATTTCCTCTCATATTGGCAGCACGGCACACAGTTGAAAAAGTTTCTGAAAAAGCTGCTATTTTGTGTGAGTTCAGAAAACAATGCAGCTGGGTTTATTCCAGCTAACAGGAAATGTTCTCAGAATATTCTCTAAACGGTTTTTAACATTATTTATTATGTATAAAATGATTTTTTTTTAAGTTGAAATTTAAACTGGATGTTTAAATGTTCCTAGAACATTCAACATAACATTTGTAATGTTTTTATGTTACTTAGGGTTAGGAAGGTTAGGGAAACATTAGAAAAACATTCATACAACCTAAAATTGTTAGCTGGGTTTGTGTGTCAGGAATCAATGACGCTGGGTTTATTTGGGTTGCTCCTTTGGTAATAAAAAATATACTGTATATGACCATGTTTGTTTTCATTGAAATGCTTAGTCTTAACACGTCTTAATGCTACTTTTGACCTATCTGGAACATCTAATAAAGATTAAGATTAATATTAAGGTTTTTATCTACACATCTCAAGCAGTTTAAAATGTTCAATATATATGTATATATATATATATATATATATATATGTATGTATGTATGTGTGTGTGTGTGTGTGTGTTTGACATTATAGAGTTCCCCGAGCTGGTTGTTTTGAACTTAGCAGGTTACATAGTCATTTGATAGGTCACATGCTACATATAAACATGATCGTTCCACCATAAATGTCACAATGTGCTAATAAATCACTCCGTACCTTGTGCGTCTCCTCAACTGGCGCGCGACTGATTTAGAGGCGTCCTTCTTAAAAAATGTACAAAGTGTAAACAACCCTGACTGCTCGAAGTATGTGCAGAAACTCATCCGTCTAATAAAAGATCTTTCCTATAGCAAATGTGTATCTTACTGTAACATTATCAATGAATATTTCACCAGTGCAATTTCAATAGGCTAAGATACGAATGTGATCTGTATCATTTAATCTTCCCCAGCTAGCAATTTTAGGTTGTATTAATGTTTCCCTAACGTTTTCTTTAGCAAGAATGAGATAAGAATGTTATTTTGAAAGTTATAAGAACGTTACAAAGGTCCAGTTTTTTAGGCATTGCATTAACTTTATTGTTTGGTTATAAGAACATTATTCAATTTTTTTACAATTCTGTAATGTTTTTAAAACATTTTACTAACAACTAATAATAACGTTATCGCTAATAACGTTACTATATGATATATAACAGCACTAAAAGTTCTACTAACGTTACTGCAAAAAACGTTTATTAATCATTTTCCGAGAACTTTTAGAGAATGTTAGCCAACATTCTTAGAACGTTCCCTGTTAGCTGGGTTTTTACAGTGAGTGAGTGTTTGGCTCATTAATAAAGTGTTAATCTTGGGTTAATCAAACATACTGTACATGATTACACTTTGGCCCCTGATTCTTCTCTCACTGCATGTTTCTTGGCTCCGGCCGTATGGCTGAAAATGAGCCACTGGTCCACTGGCAGAACATTTTTGAGATGTGAGGGGTTCATTTTTATAGGCCACGTGGACCACAAAGCATGTTAATGTTAAATCTAGACACCTGCTACACACATTCTGTGCCTTGGCAGGAACACTGAAGCATTTCAACTGAAGTTCTGTCACATTTACAAGGACCAAGAGCACATAACAATGTCTCTGTTCCAAAACCTTGAGAGCTGTCTATGTAGGTGCCTTTGTTTGGGCAAATTTTAAGACGCCTTTTGTGGAGAAAGCATTCCCATGATGCATTGCGAAGTACTTATTAACAAAGCTGTCCGAGAAAGTAGACAAAGCAAGGAAAGTTAATTATAAACATAATTAATGTAATACCAACGATTATTGATAACAATTACTAAATCGAATTAGAATTTTTTATGCTTTTAAGAGCATAGCTAAGCTAGGCTAAGAAATGTCAAACCATTTTAATTTAAATAAGCTGTCTTAGAAGGGAGCTGCCTGTGTAGGCAGTAGGCAACAGTGTTCTTTGGAACATTGCCAACAAATCTTAGCTGACTGTATAGAAAGCATGACTAAGACTTTTAAATTGTTTGAGGGGTTAAACAACTTCAAACTACAACATGAGTCACTTTAAACTGATTCACCAACTGATTCATCCGTCCTTTCTCTTGAAAGTACTGAAAGTTTTTTATTTTAACTAAGGTCATTATCAAAGACACCGAATAGTGTGAACAAGCAAGTATAATCTGAACATAAAATACTGTAAAAATGTCCAATACATGAAAAAATGCTGTTTTGCTCATAATAGCTCAGCTGGCAATTTTAGGCTGTATAAACCTTTCCCTAATGTTTCCATTAGAACTTTGGAGAACGTTAGCCAATGTTCTGAGAACGTTCGCTGTTAGCTGAGAGCCTAAATTAATTCTTGTTGGTAGTGAGCAGCTTCTGTGTTAATCTTTTATGTTACTCTGTTAAAATTATGCTGTAATCAGCATGGTAAAAAAATCACAATGGTTATCACACACAGTTGTAAAGTAACAAAGAGGGATTGTTCACCCTCAAGTTTTTATGAAACACAAAAAGGAAATATTAGCAGCTGGCAGTAACAATTCACTTGGACTGTACGAAAAAATCTTCAAAATGTCTCTAGTGTTCTTGTTGTGATTTTTATTTTTAAAGTAATCAATAAATGTTGTATCAAAACTATGTACAACATTTATCTGTAAACATTATTAAAAAAAAGTAACAACCTTGTTTTTCAAATACAAACAAATAAAGATGGATTCTATAAAGCGACACATTTTAGGAGCTGGTGTATGACTGACACATCACAGACGTTAGAAAATCAATAGAAATACACCAGAACCTGTGGAGGCAAATGTTTCTGAGATGAACAAAGGGTTAGATGCACATATGGATGTCCGCTCAGGAGAAGCACAGTTATGTCTTAACGGTACAGCGTGAGTCAGCTCAGAAAACACATCAGACATTCTCAGCACTAAAAAATCATCGACACATAATGGGCTGGTTCAGATAAACAAATCGAATGTCAGCGATAAAAAAAACAGACGTAATCTTAAAATCCACTAACTATGCAAACCACTGATACGTTTTTACTGCGTCAGGTCTGAACTTATTTTTTCTTTGTAGCTTTATTTTTTCTGTGGTTGTCGAGCTTGTGATGAAGTTCTGAAGTGAACTCGCATGTTGACGGCCGAGAATGTAAATGTCAAAACTTGCAAACTGAATTTGACAGTGGAACTTATTCCCAAACCCTAAAGCAGCTTAAGATATTGACCAGATGTCAAAACATAATTATTTTCCACAATGACTACAGCAATGTTGAGGGCAACAGTATATTGGTAATTAACTTACCGACGGCCAAATGAACTCCTGTCTCTAAGCTCTGCTTACAGTCTGATAGTCCAGCGCAGTGTCTCGTAAAGCTAATAAAATCCATTAAGGAATTTAATAGCAATGTTCCTCTAACACAAACTTAACAGTCCTGTGACTGCCTGCCAGTGTCTCCAGGCTTAGTGAGAGGGCGCCCCCTACAGCGAGGGGAGGTACTGTATGGACCCCAGAGCTCGACAGAGACATACTATCTTGGTATTTTCTTTGGTGTTTAAAAACATACATTTATCTACAGAAAGTGGCATTCAATGAATACGTATATTTTATACAGGCCCAAAATAGATTACAAAATGAGGTTGCAAATGGTCAATATGTGACTGGCCGAATGTAAAATCCTTAAATCAGAGTGAAAGTGCTCAAATATTTTTAAAAATTTGGTATTTTGTTTGAAATATAATTGTGACAGTATTTAAGGGGTTAAACATATCATTTCAAACTGTATTGTGAGCAAAAGGCAATGAAATGGAAACAGGGCCACAAAGAGCACCGAATATTAATCACTTTGCGGTTACGTGCTAACTAATTAGCTACTAGTTTGTTCGTACAATTTGCCTCTAATGACTAATTAAATCTAGAACATCTAAGTTGTTCGGTGGATTAAAAGACTCCGTATTCCCAGTTTATCTTAAAGATTCCCAGTTGATCTTAAAAGATAAACGCAGCATTACTGCGCTTTGCATCATCACCGCGCTTTGCATCAGCACCAGTTACATAACTCGTAACAGATGTTCAGATGTTCTTCTATCACCACTACGCTCAGCTGTAACATGCGATATTTCGCTCCTAAACATTAAAGCAGATTTGCAACATTAAACACTGACTCAGGAATGTGATAGGAATGAGTCAGAGATTTAAATCCATAAATGTCTAAATGGCAGCCAAACATGGCAGGATGGTTTTGGACTGCAAAGACTATAGCTAACAATTTTAGGCCGCAAAAACATTCTCCTAATGTTTCCAAGATAAAATTTTTAACGTTCTAGGAATGTTCAAAACGCCCAGTTTCTTAGACACTATATTGTTTTTGCGTGGTTATAAGAACGTTATTTAAATGTTTTTTAATTCTGTAATGTTTTCAAAACATTCCACTAACTACATAAGAATAACATTTTTGATAAACGTGTATATATACAGATGTGATGTATGACATTTCAAAAACAGTTTACTAATGTTACTGCAAGAACGGTTTTGATCATTTTAGAGACAACTTTTAGAGAACATTAGCCAGCATTCCGAAAACGCTCTCTGTTAGCTGGGATTTTAGTCAGAACGGTAAGAATCGCTAACCTTCACAACCGACATCCGATTTTTAAAAAATCTCACCTGCGTTTTTTTTTTGAGCAGGTCAGCCGATGCTTTTCAAAGCTCAAGGTTACTCATGACAAACCTTCGCTTTAAGTTTGTTTTTAACTGCCACTCTAAAGTCTCTCTGCCCTGGCAATTACAATGGCCGGCATCCAAAAGGTTCATTTTATAATTTCATGGGAAGGTAGCGGAGCAATACGTTTCTCTGTGAGCAGCTGTCATAAATCAGATTGGCTGATGTAAAGTTTCAACAGAGTAGATTAGAGTTTACATTTAGGTATAGCGTATCAATCACGCCGGCAAACCCAATAGATTAATTTCATTAAGGCGTACTTAAGATGCCAAGCACCGGGTTCACATCGGGACATGTAGGATTAGATGGAAACTCGCCTGCAGTGAAACAGAATTTATTTGATTCCAACCACAAGCTAGAAGCTAGAAGTAATGACAAGTGTTTTTAAGGTCCAATGCAGGAATTCCAGCATATCCTGACCGCTGTCATAAGGGACGAACATCACTCCTGATAAAAGACACCTTGGGGGCCAAAGCTGAGCTTGATAAGATAATTCTGAAAATCTGTATGTGGAGCAGCATGCAGGGAAGAAGATGAGAATGTGAGAAATAGAGGTTTAAATATTAAAAGGCCGGACGGTGTGAGCGGACCTGCGTTCTGGTGCAAACCAGAAGGACAACGCAAGTTCAGATGTGAATAAATCCACTACTTACCGGACAGAGGAGGGTGATTAGAACGTGTTGTGATTAAAATGTGTTTGCATAATATGAAACTTCCTAATTCCTAATGGAAAAGTAATAGATTTCTGTGCATCAAGGTGGTTGGAAACGCACATATCCATACGCATGCTAATATACGAACCTCAATTATGTTTCTCTAAATATTCATGTTATCATATGTTTAAATATGACTTACTTACTGCTAAAGCGTGCATCAGTCATCAGTTTATCATCAGGGTGAGCGGAAGCCCCTGCCTGTTTATTAATAAATTCTAATGTGGCAGCCATGAACAATGTCAGGAACAATGTGACACCTATTATGCAAATTCGAGATGACCTCGCTTGGATGACTGGACTTGATTGGTCCTTTGCACAATAAAGAAGCAACTAGTCTTTTGCATTGTGCGTTATTTAGTACAATCTGTGTTATTCTAGAAAAGAAACCTGGAAGAAAGTGTAAATCCTAACAAACTAACACAATGGATCTACTGGTAAATTCTGCAGCCATAGTGATGAACTGGTGTAGATACCAGTGATGATGTCAGGGTTCTTTGTGATAAGTCTAGCATAAGTTTAGCCATTACAATCTTCACCCATCATGCTTGTGTCCTTCACCGTGGTACTTTACCCTGATTTGCTTTGAATATCAAATTACAGCATCTAAGCATGTTTGGGTTTATGTCATTGCTAAATATTGTTGAGCATACAGTAAATCACTGTCATGGGTGTTCTCGCCATTATAACACCAAATCCTGTGATAACTGTTACATAACAATAATAATAATAATTATTTAAGAAATGTTTATACAGTTTATATTATGCATTTACCAGACACATTAATCCAAAAGTGACTTATAGTGTATTCAAGTTACACGTTTAACCAGTATGTGCGTTCCCTGATAATCGAACCCAGAACCGTTGTGCTGCTTACGCAATGCTACCTGTTGAGCTATAAAAACAATTGTACATGGTGAAAGCGTGAAAGTTAATTACAGACTGCTTAACCTGTGTTAAAATCAGTGCAGTCAAAATACATCCCGTACCTAACCAGGCAAACTATACACATACACCCGTTAGCTTGACACCACATGACTGTCCTGCAGATTGTTTTAAGATTTATTTCAGTTTGTTTTCAATAAAAGTTTTAATATGTACATACTCTGCATACACAGTTGGGGGGATGGATATTTTAGGAAAGGCAGTTTTAGTGCTTTGGTCAGCACGTGTGCTCCAGTCTAGCATGGACACGAGATCTGATGATTCAGTATGAAACAGTATTAGTGGCAGGAAATATTTTTATGTGACAATATCACAGATTAGATCTATTTTCTGCTTTTGTCATAACGTGTTTTCCGCTGACTGTTGATCTGTTTTTTTTAGCCCAGTCAGTGTTCGGCAGACGTCCGCAGGCTCCGCCCTGCATACGGATCCCCTGACAGCTGTCTGCTTTAAACTTGACTCTCTCTGACCTCAGTGCATGCTAGTCATCAGGGTCACACATTTTTCTTTTACTACCAACATGTATCCATGCGCCCATAGGGGAAAGTTAATAATGGAAGCTGTAAACCAAGAGCCAATGGCGTCTATGAAAAATAAAACAACTTTATGACGCCATTTATTTATTTATTTTTACATGTCGGTGACATTTATGTGAGAACGCCTCTGGGAAACATATTCCGCAATGGTTTTAAAAATGTTTTTACCTGTTTTTATAACGTTTTTATAAGGTGCATTTCAACGTTTCGTACTGTTAGAATGGGAGAATGTTTTTACGATCGCGCTTTACAGGCGACGTCGAATATTTACAAGTAACGTTCGCTGCGCGGCGCTGACATTTGCAGGCAGATTTACTGGCTGTGAGGAGTGAATGTTGCTTGTTTTTACTTTTAAGTGTTTGTAACCTTTGTCCCACTGGGGTTGCATAAAACATATCAGCATAAGATAATGAAGCGAAACAGGAAATGTAGAGATCACCCACAATTCCCCAGGAAATCATGGCTTTGTATAGTAAGTTTGAGAAACTAAAATAGTATTTTATTCTTTCCATTTAATGATCTCATATTTGAATTATATCAGAGACAGTTAATTACTAATGACATTATATATGAATGCACACAATGATCAGCCACAAAACCGGCTGCATTATCTCTTTCAGCTTGCTTGTGGTTTGCCGTTTCGTTGATATTTTATAGATAAATTACTCTGGAAAAAGAGAAAAAGCAGAAATAAAAAAGTATTAGTTAATTATTATCAATACGTCAGAACCAGCAGAACTATAGCTTAACTAGTAGCTCAGCTTGTAAGAGCATTATGCTAACAGTACAAAGGTAATGGGTTTAGGTAAAGTCCCACTTTAACACATACCTAAGATGGTCAGCTGGGTTGTGCACTCGGTACGACCCAAAGGATTTTCCGCCACAACTTTGTACTCTCCATTATCTTTGGGCCCAACTCTCAGGATGAGCATGGAACAGACCCCACAGGTGTTGGTGATGTAATAGTTGTGGTCTGTATTGAGGCTGATGTTGTTACGGTACCAGGTGATGCGGGGGGCGGGGTCACCTCTCACCGCACAGCTCATATAACACTCGTATTTTTCTGGGCTGGTGTGCATCTTCAATGGCACGGTGAAGATGGGCGCAGAGTCGAAGTTGCAGGTTTTGGATGGTGCCAGGTTCAGGATAAACTTTTCTGTAGCATATAGGTTAACCATAGATGTTAAATAGATCAACAATTTGTTTATCTGTATCAGGAATGTACTGTTAAAGGTACAGTAGCTCACCTTTCTTCCTCACAGTGCCCCATGTCTGGGACTCAGATGGTTCGGAGATGCCGATGTCATTTTTGGCATATACACGGAAGTTATATTCTCTTCCTGGCATGATGTTGACTGCTGTGAAGTTGTTGTTGAACAAGCGGTCGGCCACCGTGTGCCAGGTGCGCTTGACGGAGTCGCGCTTCATCACCATGTAGTGCAGGTGATGATCGCGTTTCTCATCCAGAGAAGCTTCCCAGGAAACTGTCAGGGTGCCAGGCACGTTTTCCTCCAGCTCCAGTGGACCAGGTGGCTTAGGATCATCTGGAAATATTACAGGTATCCGCAAACATCCATAATATTCCCAAACAATATGTATATATATGTATGTGTGTGTGTGTTTAGAAAGGTAGATAGACAGACAGACAGATAGACATCTAGATAGATTGACCAGTATTTCAGGTCTGACACACTTGACCTGTATTACGGCTCTCTGACCTGTAACTCTGATCTCAGTGCTGAACGTCTCCTGACCCACAATGTTCTTCACAATGATGGTGTAGATACCAGTATCGTCACGTTCAGCAGATGGAATCAGGAGCTGAGATGATCCATCCGTGTTGCTCACGGTAACACGTTTAGACACAGGCATTCCATCCTTCAGCCAGATTATAGTTGGTGCAGGAGATGCCTGTTGATGGGAATATCATTATAGTGAGATGAATTCAGCAGACAAGGTCATGTGTGTTTAGTAATCGGCTGTGATACCTCAAAGTTTATGTTGACCCGGGCTGAATTTTCAGCTCTCACAACCATGAAGCTCTTCATTTTCCGATCTGTAAACTGTGGCCTTACTGAGAAGAGAAGAGTTTGACTAGAGGGATGAGAACATGTGCTGAAATAATTACTGTAGATGCAACAACATGTCCAGTTGGGCAGTTAGGAAATAAGAGTAACAGTAAAATATAAGATATATAAAATATAAAATATATACTAGTTATAATTAACTACTAAAACTCGCACAGAATAAACTAAATAATTTATTTAACCAGTTATAAATTTGGACACACCTGCTTATTCTTTATTATTATCTTATTTGTTTTCCTTCTTTTGGAATAACAGTAAAGCCATCAGAATTATGAAAATGGAATTACGGGAATTATATTCTGACCAAGATAATGTAATCTAGAAAAAACACAAAGCCACCTTTATCTAGAATTACAGAAAAAGGTTTCAGACTTCAGACTGGAAAAGTGCAAAAATACAGTATATTCATATAATACCAGGTGGGGGCATTGCAATGATGTAGTTGTCCAGATCTTGTGGTTCCCCATCTCCTCCCTCATTGGTTGCAACCACTCGAACCCAGTACATGGCCATCGATTTGAGCCCAAGAATTGTATAGGAAGTTGAAATGATGGCGTTGGAACTGCACCGACTCCATTCTGTGTTCTCAGCTGGCCTCAGTTCCACAAAGTAGCCCTTCGCTTCGTCCTGCACCCCCTCTTCTTCCTTTGGTTTAGTCCAACTCAGTGTCAGTGAGGTGTAAGTGGAATCTGTCACTTTCAGGTCAATGACTTTACCGGGGGGTTCTGAAACAACAATTGAAAGTTCAAACGGTTCACTGTGGTTCAGTTGTGGGTCAATTATGTGAAGCTCATTTTTTGTCTGGACTTTGAAATTATTAATGAAGTGTGACTGACATACTTTTAGGATCTCTGGCGATCACAAACTCTGAGGGTGTACTTGGTTCTCCAGCACCAGAGAAGTTGATGGCCGACACACGGAACTCATATTCCATTCCTTCAACAACATCCTTCACATCATACTGCTTGCCTTGAGAAGATCAATGATGACATGAGCGTAAGCAAACTGCACATCAACCTCAGAGAACCTCAGAAGAACTTAAGAACACCAGAAGAAAAGACACACAACCTTTGATTGGCTGGTCAGGGGCGTTCACTTGACTCCATAAGTTGCTGCCCCTTTTGCGTTTCTCCATATTGTAGCCGACAATATTGGTTCCACCAGTGTTGGTGGGAGGAGACCATGCCAAGGTGATGCAGTTCTTGAAGGCACTGACCACCTTGGGTGTAGACGGTGGTCCAGGATATGCTGTAACATATGAACCCTTTTAATGTAACAGTAATTATGGGTAATTTTTATATATTTATTAGAAGGTTACCCCCAATTTAGCTGCTTCCTCATGTTCTTCAAGAATTTGATTGAATATTTAAGTTCCTCAGAGCCAAACTTAGAAACACAGCAGATGTGACTTACCTTTGGTGCCAGCCTGGATGTCATCTGTCTCAAAAACATCACTGGTGCCCTCAGCAGTGATGGCTCTGATGCGATAGCAGTATCTCCTTCCATGGTCCACATCTGTATCTTTGTAATGGGCCTCTGCTGGGACGTTTCCAAGCTTTATCCAGGTGTTCCGCCCAATTTGGTTGCGTTCCAGGTTGTAGTTTATTATGGGAGAACCACCATCATCCTTCGGAGTTCTCCACTTAAACTCCACACAGGAAGATGAAGCTTCTATGACCTCAATGGGCCCCGTTGGGTTGGTGGGTTTATCTGCATTTCAACATTTACATTGTGGTTACTGTCCTGTTACTGTATTTTTACTGTAGCCGATCATTATCTAATCACCATCCTTTATTGCATTAAAACATTGTTTATAATTATATAAGGATCGAACGTGCCTTTGTGTACTGACCTAGAACGATGAGTTTTGAAAGTGCTTCAATGGTTCCATACTCATTCTTGAGTTTGAGCTTTATTTCTCCGCTGTCTTTGCGTTGACATTTCACGAGCAGGAGGCGACTGTGACTGGCCGACTTTTCAATCCGAACATGATTATCCTCCAGAAGCTCCTCCCCCTCATTATACCACTGCACTTTGATTGGTTCTCGACCAATAAACTCCAGTTTGAACGTTGCGTTTTGGCCGACCTTGATGATCACAGGCTCTGAGAACTTGGATAAATCTTCTTGGTTCAACCGTGGTGGGTCTGAAACACAATAAATAATAAACAATAATAATTATAATAATAATATTTTTTTGTTTAATAGTATTATTACCAGATATTATCAGATATTAATTACAAAAGTTATTTACCTTCCACGACCAACATCGCCTCTGTTTTGCGACCATCTGCCTCAAAGCGATACTTTCCATTGTCATCTTCTTGGCAGTTTGTTATGATCAGTTTATGGACGGCCCCATCTTTGATGATTTTAATATCATCTGTGGTTGTTATCTTAATAGATATTTCAACAGGTTTACTGTAATAATACTGTACAGTAATAATTTCAGATGATAATACCATGGTACTACTGAAATTCTTACAAGAATACAATGGCACAACCATGGTACAGTACATATTAAAAAACATATCAGTACCATAGTACACGTCCAAAGAAACATAGATACATACAAGATACATTTTTATAAATGTACTTACCACAATCACAAACAATGTATCATGTCTAAATAAAATCGTTTGGAAATTAAATATTTTTAAAAGATTTCTATCTTATTTGACAGTATAGCTCAATCTATAAACCTCTGTATGACCGACTAAATGGAGTATTTACCTCTTTTCCATCTTTGTACCAAATTCCTTCACAGTTCTGTTGGCTCAGCTTACACACCATTTCAGCTGATTGGCCGATGATGGCATGAACATCTGACAGACCACTGGTGAAGTGAACTCCTGGATCTGAACAACAGGTGCCCAGACAGCCGTTTAAATGTTGCTGTTTGTTAGGATTTCTGCTCATATCATCAGTAACATTTTACATTGACCTGATGTTCAGCAACAAATTTCTATTGATCACTTGATCAATTGTTGTCAGGTGTGTTTTTAGGATCAGTGTTAAAAGGGCTTTTCAGAGGAGAGTTTCTTAAACTGGGGTTGGTGGAACCCCAGGGATATATATGTATATATGCACATACACTTTATTAGCACTATATATATTGATATATATATATATATATATATAAAGTATTTTGTTCAAAGCAAATAAAAATGAAAGACAAAGATACATGAATCAGCAGCCATTAGTATAATCAAATCAGCAATGATGATACAATATAAAACTTTTGACTATAAGAATAAAATATGATATTTTTACAACATACACTGTACAAAAGTTCTTTTTGAGAATATAGAATTGCAAAATTGATTCAGAGTGTGGGGAGACTGATTCCATTATGCAAGTGGGAATCCCTGAGGTTATGAAAAGGGTCCTTTTCATAAAAAAAAGTTTAAAAAGTTTAAAAAAGTTTGCTTTATAGGTGAATGTGGTGCATTATAGTAACACATACCATAATGACTATTTGGTTACAGTAAATCAGTACAATTATCTTACCAATTACAGTGTCTGGAACTAAGGGCCCAGTCCTAACTCTCTTCTTTGGCTCTTCACCAGGTGATTCTTCCTCTGGAGGTGGTGGAACATGTTCCTCTGGTGGAATTTGTTCTCCTTTCTCCTCCACTTCTGCCTCAGGTTCTGGTTCTTCCATTACACCCTCAGAGTTTGGCTTGGGTTCTGGCTTAGGTTTTGGTTTGGGCTTTGGTTGATCTTTCGCTTTGGATGGTGCTGGTGGAACCGCAGAGGAACCAGCAGGAACCTCCTCCTCTTGCTGTACTTCCTCTATGGCCGCATTTAACTCCGCCTGTAACTGTTTCATCTGCTCCATTCTTTCTTCTCGCTCTTTCTGAAGCTTCTCCTGCTGCTCGGCCGCGATCTTCAGCAGGTCTTCTCCACCCCCTCCAGCTCTGGTGGTTTTGCGGGCTGCTTTCTTGCCCCTGTTGTTGGGATCAGGGTCAGCTGTCCGGAAGGGAGATCAACATAGAAATGAGGTGTTAATATTCTGGTCATTGAATGGAAAACTTGAAACTTGAGTGTGTAAGTGGAACCGTAAACGCTCGTCCTGCTAATATAGCGAATCTAAATGGCATTTGCGAACAATACAAGCAATCAATTCTCCTTTGTGCAGCTTTTTCATTGGAACTCGTTTCAAATAATTGGGGGTATTTTATTGAAATGGTCAATTTTGCCATTTCAGACTGAATCATTTCTAAGCGTCTGACAGTTTGATTCATATCGAAGGTGTGTAATTGAGGCAAGCAATGAATTTAATACCGTGCAACCGAATCGTTCTTCAGCTGTTTGAGCATTATATGCCATAACATGATACACGATGGCTATAATGTGACGAAATTATTCCAATTCAATTTATGAATCAAATCGGCTAAATCTTTAATCAATAAAACCTTGTTTGACTGGAAGACGATGCAATGATATCAGTTAATGTGCTTGCACAAACAGCTTCTGTTGTAAACTCAGCTAACGGGGAACGTTCTTAGATTGTTGGCTATTTTTACTTTATGGAAACGTTAGGGAAACGTTCTAACTGGGTACGAATCAGTATAAACGTGATGCATAATGAATTGTGAATGTGATCTTACGGTCCACTATGAGCCAGGCGTTGCAGGACTTCATTCCTGCGACCGCTGCGTAGATGCCTTTATCCACCTGCATGCAGTCCTTCACCACCAGCCTGTGAATCAGCATGTCTTCAGACACGCTGATGTCATACTTCTCACCGGGAACCAGCGGGGTGCTCTTCCCCATCCAGGAGATCTTCGGAAGGGGAGCGGATAAAACACACTCAAAAACAGCATCCTCTCTTTCTATGGCCTTCACTTCCTGAATCTTCACCAGGAAGTCCACCATAGGAACTGCACAGATACAGACCATTTGCAAACAGAAGATACAAAAACATACAGATTTATTTGTTATAGACTGTAAATAGACTGTAGATTAGAAATGTTTTGAGGTAAAATGTATTTCATCTGGTGAACATGTTAATTCTTTAAAGGTGAAGAATTTGCATATATTAAAATATTAATATCAATATTACCACATGAATGATGTCCAGCACTCTCGCCCTTTAGACTTCATGTTACACTCCTAAAAGTTATTGTATATGTGAATGCTGTAGTTATAACTTTATAAATGATTACAGCTCACTTTTGAAGTCTGTGGAAAAGACATTGACCCCCTCAATATCCACTTGGTACAGTCCGGCATCTTCTGGGCTTAGACCACTAACACTGAAGATGAACTTCTTGCCAACCTGACGCAGGGAATGTTTCTCATCTGTGTCAGTGTTAAACGGAACCATAACACCATCCTGTGACCCAAAACACAGCGTTTAACAGTTAACGACCGTATATGATATATTTAGCGTGAAGTAAAGTCGTTAAAAAAGGTTCATTCAGTCAGAAACAGTCATTGTAATAGATGTTAAATGTTTAACCTTGAAGAGGAAGATTCTGACATTAGGATCCTTGAGGTCCATCTCGAATTCAAACTCGGCACATCCTGGTGTCTTAATTTCAATGTGCCTCAGGTTGCTCAGGTGATCAATGTACTGTGGAAGGAAAGTTAAAAATATAAACAGTTTAAAAGGTACCGTAGGCAGGGCTAGATTTACACACACTGTTAGCACTTAACATGAAGTACTTCTTGAGGAAAAAATAGCACGCAAATAGCGTGGAGAGCTTCACACCTCATATTTATTATCTTATTTATTTACAGGCTTGTGTGATCGATTCGTTAAGCGTTATTAAAACTTTGTTAATGAGTTCAATTGATGCAAGCATTCGGTGAGGCATGAGAACCTCATGATAAAAGATTCTTTAGTTTTCTTAAGTTTTTTCCAAAACAGTAAAAAGGCAACCAAAAATATAAAGGCTTATATTTTAGTACAAAACGATGTTGTTCTTAGATATTAAAGGCTTATTAGATAATAAACCTGTGAGAAATTTCAATGTGATTAAATAAACATAAAATTGATACGCTATTCATTTCGATTGAGTATGTACTTAGATTACATGTTTTACAAGCGTATAAGGAACAAATTTTTCCATATTGATAACCCCACAGCTACACTATATTCTTTTCGCCGCAGGCTGGTGGGCTGTTTTTCAGAACGAGGGGTTAAAGATCCTGATTAAAGGACTGTCTTTACATTTACATGTTTTCAAAAGTATCTTTTATGCATTTAATATTAATTGTTCCATCAATATTTAATAAACAACACATTTTGGGACCATTTGGGGACCAGATCACATACACATTTCCCCTAAAGAGACTGAGAGTTCTGCACAAGTCACAACCCAGCGAACACTTTTAGGTTTTAAGAATTTTTCCCTAACGTTTCCATTAAGTGACAAAAATGTCATTTTGAAAAAAGCATTCCGACTTGAAGTAACATGTTCTGAGGATGTTTCCTGTTGGCTGGGAAGAGATTTAGACACACAAAAAGGTAGTGAATGAATGATCAATGTTTTCTGTTTCGGTTGAACTGTCCCTTTAAGAAAGGCCCTGTTGTTTGTAATAATTCCACACGGTTGATATTGATTTGTATCACACCTGCGACTGCTGCTCCTCAATTTCCCTTTTCTTCTCGTTCAGCTTTCTCAACATCCCACGGAAGTCCGTCACCCCGTATTCAGCGCAGATACGCTCGTAATCCTTCTTATCGGCGCTCAGTAACAGTTCCCAAAATTTCTCATCAACTTCTCCATCTTTCCTTTCCTCTTTCTGGCTTTCAGTTCTGAGAAAAAACCCCACAATAAACAGCACGTAAACCTTGTCAATTCCAGGCTCTCCTAATCACCTTCATAGCTGGACGACGCTGCTTTTTGCATGTCAACAAACAGACAATAGAATGAGGTCACTCAATATGCAAGGCGCACTTGAATCTCGTCATTGGTATGATTTCTGCATGCTTACCGAGTCCTCAGGGTCTTTTTTAAATCGACCGCTGCTTTCTCTCGTTGTTCTGTAAGTAAATAGAGTTGTAACATTGACCTTCACGCTATAGAAGAAGTATTTCAAATGTTTGTTTATTTCTTGACTCAGTAAGGCTGTGTCATAAAGGCTTGAAGTCATACAGACCTAGTCGGGCCTCCTGCAGTGCTTTGCTCTTCTTAAAACCAACTGAAAGAGAGAAACATTGTTTCTGAATCAAACGTTTTGAATCTGTTTCCTGAATTTTGAACTACTTTACGTCACATCATATAAGGGACCCCGCTACCAATTTTAGGTTGTAAGAAAGTATATATTGTGTGTGTGTGTGTATATATATATATATATATCAGTATATATACAACAGTCCCTGTTAGCTGGACAGATACCAGGTGTCTAAAAGCAACATGTTCATTTAAAGCAGAAATGATTTGCGTATTTTATTTCTGCTTGTTTCTGGCCTCAAATGTCCCGGGGTATCTCTACTGACAGCTATGACAGTGATAGAACAGCCATCCACACAAAAACATATGTTTACTGACCTTCAATTACATTGAGTGTGACGGTGACCAAAGCCCGTCCAAACTCATTACTCGCGAAACATTTGTAGGTGTCTGCTTGATCAACTCCAACATTGGGCATCTAACAAATACAAAACTATTGCTCTTAACAAATATGA
>JAZGTI010002077.1:0-38750 GCA_036877585.1 Botia kubotai
AACTGTTTGTGGTGGACTGTGATGTGTGCCACACTCACTCCAAACAGCGAGAAACCGACAGCTTTAAAAAGCACTCAAAAGCACTCTGTCCCACAAACAAAATCCACTCTTATTCCAATAGGAAGAAATCTTGATTTAAATGATACAGCTTCATGAAGTTTCCCAGTTCCTCATAGAAGTGTCATGCTTTGACATTTATACATGTTTTCTACCATATTCACCATGAATTTAAAATACAGAACACATCAAAGTAAAAAAATTGCCTTCTATATAGCAGACATTTAGTTTGTGCTAAAATTCCAGATGCTGTACCAGCTGTAATACGCAACACCCATCAGCAAATGGTCAAGAACCATCATGTGCATCGCGTGATGGCTCTTATTGAAAGTGATACCTAATCAAATGTAATGAAAATTTGTGTTTAAAATATTTAGGCTGTGGTATATAGTTACTATAGTCACAGCTGAAGGGGCTGCAGGCGCCACACTGTTCAGCTGCAGGTTTTGCGTGCTTAAATGCAATTTAACCGCTGACATGCTCGCTTTAATGATATAGTAATGGTTAAAATGGATGTATAATTACTGTAATATAGGTGTTACAGGGTGGTTTTATGCGTGATATTGGCTTTCAGAACTGTCAGCATGTGGTAACTGTTGTACAGTCTGTGTTTTTTGCGTTGAAGCTGATGGAATATTACAGGCTTCTAAGCAGAAAACAGGAAATGAGAAGCCATGCTGTTGAACCGTCCACAACAGTGGGCATGAAATCCCTGCCGTGGGTCTCTAATTACCACCATCGACGTCTGAGTCACAGCAGAGTCACATAAGCATCAGTTAGTGTCTTAGCAATTTACTAATGGCTGTCAGTACGCGTGGGCGCGCAACATCGCGCGGGCTGACGCAATTGTGAGTCGCGCTCTTGTCCAGATGGAGCCAATCAGACGCTAAGAGTTTGTAGATCGTGGTCACCAGATGTCGACTTTCTTGTTTGGTATTTTCACCGATTAGAGGTGAGGAACCACAAGTGGCTTTAAGGGGGGGAAATACAGTATATACACAAGTCACACATTAATGTGCTTTTGCACTATTATGGTGTTGCAGCCAGCACTGCTTCTGACCTTCTCCAGAGCGTGTGGTTCTTATTTGTTAAAGTTCTTCAGATGGTTTAAGGTGTGTTCTTTTGTCATTTGTTTGAATGTGGCTTATCAGATAGTAATGGGTGGGGGTGGGTTGGGGTATATCAGGGAAGATGGTAGACAAGGTTGTTAAAAAAACCTTTGTCAGAGGAACAGGAAGTAAGTGTTTATTTTTTCATTTCCGTAGCAGAGCTTCACAAGTGGCCTTCATCCACCCTTGGAGCTCAGCACTTGCATACACGCACACTCCTGGCCCAAACATACTTGCGTCATATTGGACTTGTGATAATGCATGATTCACTAATAATGTATGATTCACTTGTCTCGCACGGGTGTCTTCGCACACTTTTTGCACACTTCCCACACAGTCAGAATATTTTCAGCATGCAAAGTGTTGTTGATGTCCAGATGAGGGCTGGTATGACAAATCTTACATTGGAATGTGGGTAATTTATATCATCTTTTATATCAACCGTATATCAACTATAATGTAGTATTTTATGCACCAGCAATATATTTCTTTCATTGCTGTTTTTGTGCTGTTTAGTTGTCATTATTGGCAGTGGCTGGTCAGAGGACATCGTATTGTCAGCTGGCTTTTCGAGTCTCCTAGCCCTCGTCTTTCAGGAACCTGTAATTAAGCAGCTCCCTGGAGCACACCAGATCATGTGCATCCACAGTGCTGCGAGACCTTCAGTCTGACTTGGGGTTTAAAAATGCACGTTCAAACAAAATGCATACACATGTTTGGACTGAACTAGTGCCAGCCCAACCGATCTGTATTTTCTTTGATAGTGGATATGGATTGATGGAGATCTACTAAAGCCCTGGTTTCCTCTGTGAGGAAAACGTAACCCATTAACCCAGATCGGTTCAGTGATTGGAAGCTAGAATAGAAGCGGAGTAAAGGTGCATTCACACTCACATTGATGAGCAGCAGCAAAGTGAACTGAAGTCATTCTCAATGAGATTTGAGTGACAAACATGAGTGGCTGAAATCGCTGGAGACGTGACAGAGTCGAGCAGAGTTCAACCTCATGCAAATGTGATGTCTGCTGTGTCTGTCTCTTCCTCAAAAACATGAAAAGAATCGTTGAAGAACCGGAAATGATTAGAACATCAGACTCTAGAAATTTGTGTGTCTCTTCATTTACTAAATTTGAACTTTGATGGATATTCCCAAATTCTCTCTAGTTAGGACAGCCCTACACAAAAAACACACTTTCAATTTCTACCCAAATTAAATGGTTCATCAGAGCTTTCTCTCGTATGAAAGTGCTCTTAATTGCTTTGAGTGGGAACGCCCCTTGACGCTTCCACAGAAATGTGCCACTGTTGCAGATGGTCTGCATTTTTCAGCCGTAGTCTAAATGGCAGGACAGGGTCAGTGGGGGGCTTCCGCATTATACAAGTGTACTATTCACCCTGGTGCCTGGTCCTACCACCAGCCATCAACCCCCTCTATGGCCACAGCTCACAGAAACAAACTTGCTTCATGCCAGCTGCTATTGTTTTGCCTGCCGGGCGCAAGTCGAAATGCAACACACACAATCTCTTCCTTATTTTCCCTCTGCCTCTACAATGCCCTTGGTTTTTCCATGGGAATCCCAGGGCCATATATGGTATTCGGCCACTGGTGGAGCAAAGATCGCTTTTGCCTGCTTTCTGTTGCTCTCTGTCTCTCCCGCATTTGCGTACTCTCTCTCTCTCTCTCGCTCTCTCTAGCATTACCCCTCTCTATGGCCTCTTGCCGCAGAGCAGTAGCTTTTTCCCTGTTTGTCAACTGTCTGTAAATCTTACGAAACCTGTCAACATACTGTGTCATTTAAATTTTTAATTAAAAGTAATTGAGTTGTATTTGTAGAAACTGAGCCCTGTTTTGGGGCCATATAGAAAGGATTTTTGTTTTGGGATTATTGTTGCTATTATATATTATTTTTAACTGTAATTATTACTGTATTAAACTGATGTAGTGCAAGTGGGTATTTTAAAAAAACATGTTGCAGGGAATGTCTGGGTGCTTTATGGCAATACAAATTTTGGGGATATTTGAGGAGAAAGTTAACTTAATTATGATAAACAACAAAAATCCTACAAAATGGGCTTTGTTTTCTTTATACAAAATACCATTTATTACATCTTTTTTATTTTAGGGCGGCATCACCTGATAAACTGTAATTTTTCTTTCACACCATCTCAGTTTCACCTGCTAAATCTCCTTTTGTTGCACATGCCCTCTTTCTGTTTCTCTCTCACTGTATACACACACACACACACACACACACACACACACACTGCAAAAAGGAATTCCTTTTGTGGAAGTGGCTGTGTGCTGATGATGTAGCGAGTGGGGGCGGGGCTCTGGCTGGCCAGGAGCCGCGGAGTGTTACTTATCTGGGAATTTCTCCAGTGGTATGATAGAGCCAGGTCTGACCGCAGCCTCGCTAGGTGGCCTCTGCCGCGAGAGTAAGCGAGCGGTCCGGGGAGGGATAGCATCGCCGCTGACGTCCAAGCAAGGCGGCGTAGCATCATCGCTGTTGCTTTATAAGGGAGTGAATTAGATTTCCCCATAAAGAAAACATGCACTGTGTTATCTGACCTAAAACTGGGTTCCCTATCTTCTGTTATTGCTTTAGCTTTTGCTGGCTTCTAACAGAAGAAAGGAATATGGGATATTTTTCATTTTGAACTGGCCCATTGATGGTCAGTATTTGGGTTTTCATGACAGGTAGTCAAAGGTCATCCTGTTCTCCACTCAATAATAAACATTTCAAACACGGTAATCAGTTTTGTTCTTGCTATACTTGGAAAAATTGCTTTGAAGAAGCATGATGTTTGCATATGGTTAGCAGGAGTGTATGCTTTAAAATCAAGGGTAAACAACTTGCAATCTGTTTTTTCTTTTTTTTTTTATTTACAAAAACTGCTGCAGTTAACACACAGATTTTGTACGGCTTGGTGTGGTTTGTATCATACCTGTTGATATTATCATTATATTGTTGTTGTGTCTGGGTGAACCTTCAGTTTATTGTCTGTTCATTATAGACAATGTGTTTTCTTTTGACTATTGACTGCCTGTCATCTCACCCCATCTATTTGGTTTGTGTGTCTGGTTTGTGTGGCTTCACTCAATATGCAAAAACTATTATTAAAATTAAAGACCTGGATAAGTGCCTGTTCTCCTGTGAGAATCTGGATTGTTTCAAGACCCTTTGGAGGAGTTGTCCTCTAAAGCGGCTGTTCTTAATCAAGATTCAAAGGATTAGAGTGTGTTTGTGCACAGTCAATCTGAGTTTGAAGGATGCATAGTTGGCCACTTAATCAGGGGAATGCCAAAGACCACTGGCACTGTTTTCACACACCGCTTTACGGTTCTGGGCCTGATCGTTCTGTCAACATTTTGCAGCCAGTAAAGCACATCTTTGTCAGTGAAAACTGTCTCTTTCTTGGTTTTCATCCTAACATCATGCCATCAGACTGCTGCTGTGCCGTCTCTATTTGCTTTAATGGTTATGCCTTCTCTATTTGCATAAAAGGCAAGGAGGGCAACCGTATTTGCTTTGTGCAACAGGTTCAACAGGTAAAATCAAGTAGCCATATTCAACCTTCTTACATTCTATACATTCTGACATTTTAAACTGTTTAAACTTTATCAAACCATTAACTGTTAAACCAAAAACTAAAGGACACACAGATTATACAACAGTTTTGCACTGCATGTGCGTTCACCTGCATTTTATGCAAACCAGCGATTATATGCAAAAGGAATTCAGAGACAGAATTCCAGGTGTGTTGTTTAGGATTGTCTTAAACAGCATTCTTTAGTAGGGAAATGGCCTGATTAAGATGTTTACGTGACCTTGCGTGTGTCTGGGTGATTAAGCATGTAAATGAACTCGCTGTGGGTAATCAGGACGGGCCAGACTGCTGAATTAAACAAGATGCGTAAACATGGGCAATTATGTGCTCATGGTTGTGACATCATAACCATGCTGATTTTATAATTACCTGGTATATTGAAGAGGGAGGACCTCTTTCTTTTGAGCAAATGCAGTCTTCCATCATATGTTCCCTTCAAAGCGTTGTGTTACATGTCTTTGATGGCTGTTTGCCTGTAGAGGAATGGTAAAAGAACCACAGGATTGGGAAACGGGGTCCAACGTTTCGGCCAGGAGTCTGCAGGGGCTATTAGAGGAAGTGAGGGGGAGGGGCCTCAAGTGTCTTGTCCTCTTGAAGTGAAGTGCTTCTAAAGTTAGATCCAAACGCTTTGCATGATGACTTAAGATAATCACTCATGGTTTTGTTGCTGCTTCACACACAAGTAGTGATGTACTCACAGTCACACACGGGGAGGCTGTACTTACTAAGCTACAGTGAATTGACCTTAGAGATCCTTTTAAACATTCTAAGGTTTTATCTTTGGATTTTAATGTCCTTAATCGCTCATGATTTATTATTTTATTACTGTAATGCAGTGATGACTACTTTAATGTAATATGAGTTGATTTTAGATCCGCATAAATTAAGGCAGTGCAACTAATACAACCATGATGCATAAAAACTTAGCAATTAAATTTTTTATATATTTGTATTGGGGAAATGAGTGGAACATGCTTGATTGTCATGAAAACATTCCTAATGATCTTTGAAATAAGCTTCTTTTTATCAAAATATTATTTTATTTACTTCTGCTTTTGCGGTAAAATATTACCATCGTATTCTTGACTGATTTAATTAGACTACCACCAACCAGTCCAAAAATAAACAATGTGTGGGCATTCATAATGTAGTCTTCTATTTGAAGGTTGTTGCTTGGCAACGATGGATAATCTTCATTCTGGCTTTAACCTGTCATGGAGACACATAGTCAGCTGGTTCATATAGACATTTTACCTCTATGTTCTGGGCTCTGAAATCATGCGTTCAGCGTTTGACCATAAAGGGCCATGAGAATCGCACTGGTTAAGCCAAAGCAACACAATCCAAAAGACGGACCCCCTGTTGTCCTCAGCTGTAAGATTTTCTTTTCATCTCCCGTCTCTCCAGGCAAAGTCCGTCTCCAGGGACCGATAGAACAACCCTGGCGGGTTTGAAATAAGTTCCCTTCTTTTATTTATTTATGTTACAAAGGTCCAATGTCACCGAACCCTTGTCTTTTTCTGTTTGAGCCGACTTCGCTCCATGGAAACAAACAAGACTTTGTCTGCTTGCACGTCGGTCGCATGTTTCAATTGAGCGCTGAGAACCCATGCAGTTAAGCTCTCGCCGTGTTATTTTAAGATTAGGTTGGCATATATCATGGGCATTGTGTTGTTTCAGCTTTAATCTGAGCCATATTTAAACTTTATTGTGCCTTTATTAAGTTAATCTATAGATAAAGCTATTTGGGATGTGTTCTCCAAATTAAATATTGTGAACGAGACGGAGTGAAGATAACAAACCAGCTTTGTTCCTTTTAGCATCTGGGAGTTTTATCATGAGACATGTTTGCTGGGGTTTTGTCAGGGCCTTCAGTTGTCCCCCATTCAGGGCTTGCGTTGCCGAGTTGGGCAATTTGATCAAGTTGTTTGGTACGATACTTCCAGGTGTAAATACTGATCTAACATGCATCTGAATTGCTTTTCCAAACCATGAGGTGAGAATCTGATTTGTGACTATTCATGACTTTTCTCCCTAATGTACTTCAGTCAATACAGGTACTGCACTAAACTTCACATTATCTGTGATCTGATTCCAAAACATTTGAACCTTGTTTATATTTAGCACTGACTGCTTGTGGGATTAGCATTTCCTTAGGTCCAGTTAAAGCCATTCCTTTAGGATATTTACCTCAGTTATGCATATATTAAAGGCCCATATCTCTTCACCCATTTGTTTTATTGCCACACAGTTTTGGCAGCCATTTTGAAGTCTTTCATTGTTTATTTTAAGGTTTCGCGTAATGCCATTCGAAGTTGCTGGTCTGCTTTACAGGCCTTACTTCCTCCCAGAACCTTCAGTAATGTGGAATTTTAACAGCCAGTCATTTCCTAGCCATTGCAGGCTGATGTTCCACTTGCGTTAGTTTGACACCCTTAACAAGGCACGAGAAATCCCGGCATACGCGGTATGCGAGGCGTAAACAGTGTGGGATTTGAGAATGCTGTTTTGAATTCGGCATGTTTGCAATGTTTAGAAATCCATCTCGAAAGTGCATGATGTTCTCTGTCTTCAGGCTGGTGGGAGGGTCCTTTGTCATGGGTCATATTTGCTAACGACACTTAATATGGCTTTTGAAATGGGCTGTCACAGTGCATTCTGGGATTGTCCTCTGTAAAGGATATATGTAATGGTGCCTTCAAAGTCTGGTCAAAAATAGCTGTCTTACAAGGCAGCATAATTATACCTTTTGAAAGGGCATTTGTGTCGGGTGCAGGCCTACAATGCCCAAAAATGCAGTCAAGGCCTACTAATGTATAGGATGTATAGGCTAATGTATAGGATTTTTGCTCCTCGGCTCTGTTGAAGAGCTTCTGTGTAGCAGAAGCTCCTGCACAAATTTTTCTGGCTTTGTGTAACTTTGTTTTTTGCTTTGTTTTTTAAAGTCCCCTTAATAGCCTTGGATAAATGAAACGTATAATTGTCTGCTTATTTCCTTCGCCTACCTTGTGTGTTTTTAAATGTACCAGAAACATCGTTTCATAGCTTAGTTCTGCACCTGCAGTCTTTCAGAAATGAAACCGTATGGGTGAACAAAATGGTTTCCATTGTGTTTGTACAGTAGCCTTCGTGGTTTCCCTCAGTGTTTTGCATGATTGCTGTGTAGGCTGTATCTAATCGAGCGTCGTGATCTGTTGTCTGTTGACCCTTGCTGTGAAAGTTCTCTGTCAGCTAGAGCTGTATGTTAAACACAGAGCTTGCAACTACCGTAGATATACACTCAGCAGTATATAAATCCTCTGTTTCTGGGACTGTTCGATCTGCATATTGAATTCTGTATATGTACCTCACTAGTTTCTCATGTCAGGTCTGTCTGCAAAAGATGAGATGCAGCACCCTCACCTTCAAGTCATAACAAAACTACTTGCATCTGTCAGTATGGCTGCTATGGCATTGGCTGAGTAAATCCGAGACTGCCTGTGTCGTTTTGATGCACATCTGAAACCCTCTGTTTATAGTAATGGGTCACACATCAGACCCTACGCTTACATTTTTGATACAGTTACAATCATGATACAGTAACGCACTTACAAGTTATTGGGATCAGTTAATAAACCTCAAAATACACACAACTTTAAAACCTTAGCCACAACAAGTAGACCTTTGTGTTGAGCTGATTTTATTGTAAATAAAATTATTATGCTTATTATTATGTTATGAATGTTTTACCACTGTGGCAACAATGACATATTGGATATTGCTTTAAACGCACATTAAGTTTATCGCAATAAAACTATATTTGAAACTGTATTTAGTAGGAGTGTAACAATATTCTAAAACATGGTACATCACCCATGGTACTCTTCATGGCATACCGAAAATGCCCACCCCCTGCTGCCCCGACCCACACTGGCCCATTGTTAAGGTTGACTTCACTTTACCTTATGTCAAATAACAAAGTTTTCTTCCTTGATATTTGATTGAATAGTAATTAGTACACTTTTAACAACTAATAAGAGCAGATTTCCGCAGATTTTGCGCTAATAATCCAAGAAATTCCTGCAGACGTTTATAAACTTGTGAATTAAATCACAAAAATCAACAATCAAATAAATACAGTTTCTTTCAGTCTGTAATTACATAATCGGTGCAAATGTGTATCGTCTCTCTCTTTGTCCGCGTGTGCAGACATTTGCGCTTGAAGACGTGCATTCTTGCTTTTTTCTGAACACCAGAACGCTACATAAAGCTGCAGATAGTTTTAAAGTATTACGCACTTTAAAAGAGTTGAGACGCGTAACCTTGATAACCTTGATAGACGCGTATATTGATATATTTTATTTTTAGAGACAAACCATAATTGATCAGCATGAAAAATTATCAGCGTCATCCCACAAATGCTGTTGACTGAGCTTAACTTAAAGTTGACCATAAAATGGTTCTTTAACTAGTCTGATTTTGAACTTCTAGAAAAAGAAGTTCAGCTGAAGGTCAGTCAGCTCTGTAGTTGTTTGGTTCATTTGTTTCTGTCTTGACAACATGGCTGTCAGCGGCAGACTTTATCCAAGGAAATATGAGTCATTCCTTCAAATCATTATTGGTGCTTGCTAAGGCGAGCATAACTGCTAATTATTGCTCATAATTCACCTTATCCTGCACTGTTTGTCTGGGGACATGTTCAGCTCATGCAGCTTTTGAAGACCGGTATTAGGGCCATTATTTTTCTAAACAATAGATTTTAATTGCCCTTTTTAAGCTATTGTAATTGCAAAACATTCATAGCCACTTGAAACCAAATTTTCCGTCTAGCTTGTAGATTTTTTTAAATGGCTTGATTATATTCCTTCAGACTAGACATGTGTGCAGGTTTGGCTTTACCTGACCATAGTGACGCGTGTGTGACTAATCAGTGCTTCTCTGCGGTTCTTGCAAAACAGGTTTGAATGGAGACGTTGACTGCTTGTTAGCTATAAAGTCTAGTAGCTATTGTTAGCTATATATAATGTGTTTGTGGTCTCTGTATGTGCCTCTTGGCGACCATTGGTGAGTGGGATTTGCATGAGATCATAGCTATTATTGCTAACGTTAATAGTCAGATTTGCTCCCAAAAGTTGTGTGTGTGTGTGTGTGTGTGTGTGTGTTTGTCGTCCAGTCATCAAAATTAAAGACAGTCTTCATGTCTGTCTGGAGCAGTTTGGCACCTGTATGTCAAATCTTTCTGCATTACACGCAGATAATGTGCTTGCTCATGTTGGGAGATGGATTTATAGTGCTGTTTTGCTTGCGCTACACACAAGTGCTTGGAGACTCCATTAAAGCTCTTGAATTCACTTTACAGAATTAGTTTTAAGTCCCCCTTCAAATGTCTTTTCTTCCAAAAGTCCAGCTTTGGCTTCCCTGACGTGGTCACGGCTTCTCGCACCTGTTGGGGCTGAACAATTACATTCATTAAGGGATTGCCATTGTTGGGCTGTGGGAACTGCTGGGTTACAATAAACATGGTGTGTTTTGAGGGCAGAAGGAACACTCTGTTGCCTCAGGGGAATTTTTGTAGGACACATTTGCCTCAGTTGGAATGAAAAGAGGTGTTTGTATATGGGCGTCCTGAAAAGTCTTGATGTTACCTACAGTTTTAATGCCTTTATCAATGATAATAATCGCGTTTTAAATGATCACCAACTATAGCGTAACTATAGTTACTTTATACATACTGTCTGTCTTTAATATACAGTATATATGATGTACTTCAGAAGATGAATGACTGTTTTTGAAACAAGGTACTCTCTACCAGGATAGTTAAGTAGTTATAACTGCAAAGTAGTTATGAATGGCATATTTCTGCAAGTAAATTACAAAAACTCCAAATTTATATCAACACATGCTTGCAGCACATTGTGCTGGGAAACAAGTGTGTATAGTATAATAATGTATAATATGTATAGTTTACTGGACTGTTTGTAAGGCACTGTTCTTTGCTTTGAAATTATACGTATTGAAGTTAAATGATAAGTAGTGTTCTTTAGCATTGCTGGAGCCATGCCATGAACCCTCAGCAATCATAATGGAACTAAGACTCCAAAACCGTCATAGGAACCGAATCGCAGCATTGGTGTATCACTACACCCCTAGCATTTATGTACGATCTGATGTACGTGTTTGACACGCATTGATAAAAGTAAATATGTGAGTAAAAGCCTAAATTAAATCTGTTCGTCAAGTAAATCCACTCTGTTGTTTGTGCTGCTATTTCTCTCACATTGGGCATGATGCTAAAGGTATGCAGTAATTGCCGTTATCTTAAACAACCTCAGTTAGTCCGAACAACCGCAGTCAAATCATTTTATAATAATCGCAACAGCACTAACACAGGCCCAAAATTGTAGGCCTGTTTGTGTGAGTTATCTGTCCTGATCTGATGACAGGAAGTGGTGCTTATTCTGAACTGATTCCATATATAAAATAACACTGGAACCAATTGATTTTAATGACATTCAGATCCATTACCAGATCTTAAATATGTGCTGATAAGAACAAAACACTGTACTGAAATACTCTGTTTCCTGCGATATATTTGAGCATCGCAAATAAATACAGCCATGAAGGCAAAAGAAACTGTGCTTTAGCTGAGCAAGCAGTCTGACTGCTGGGACAACAAAATAACACGGACAATAGAACAAAAAATGTCTGTTACACACATGAAATGCAGCATGACCAGTGTGGTCTGATGGAGAGCATTTGATGAATGAACTAGTTGTTTTTAATGAATCGGTCATAAAGAATCATAAATTAGTTTAAAGCTAAAGTTATTGCTTTAAATCGCTCTGACAACTTTCTCATTAAATTGTTTGGAACAGTTCTTGATATTTACTGAATCACTTCGCTATGTACACATCGTTAGTTCTCTGACATTGACAGGAACTATTGCTTTAACGCCTGTAATTAAGGCTTTTGACTTCAGCTGCAGCATAATCACAGGCTGGTTGAAGGGGGTGGGGGTGTTTACTTATATGGTTGTTAAGGAAAAGTAGTTGTGAAGTTGAACTCCAATCAGAGCCGAAATCTTAAAATTCTTCTTGACTCCATCCCTGGGAGTCACTAATGTGGTTGGTCGACAAGGCGCTACGCGAAACTACGCAGCATAGTAAATTGTTTCGCCCGAAGCCACATGTAAAAGTTCTAACCTGCAGAAACACTGCAGGTTAGCTGTTTGGACAGTCCTGATTTTCTCTAACACTAGTTTGACAAGGCCTTGATAAGAGGCCCACACATTTCTACTGCAGTACTGTAAACAGCCCAAATTTGGGCAAGGATTTCAACCAGATAGTTGTGTGCCCTAAACGTGAGGCTGGTTTGTGTGTTTCTTCCCTTTGTCTATGGTGTTGTCATGGCAACCAGTAGAAAGACCAGGAGATTTTATGGGCAGGCATTCAATGGGGGAGCACATGGAGAACTGAGGATAGTTGGACGGTACTCAAGGTTGTGAGTTTAAATTGAGGCGTTTGATGTTTGTGATGATGGACACTGAAATGGCCCTTAAATGTAAGAGAATTAGGCAGTTAATATGATCTCTGCCAGCTGTATGGTTAAGAATTAAAGAAAATAAGTAATAGGATTTGTACATTGAGGTAAAAGGTGTATTTTGGTCTGTAACGGTTCACTTTTACAGTTAACTGTATAAAATCTATATACATCGCGCTGGATGTTTGATGAGGGTGCTATGTTTTCCTGATGGCTGTATGTTGTTTTGTCAGTTACACTCTTTTTGGGGTCTTTGGTGTCATCGAGTTGTGACATGTTTTAATTACAGCCCTCCCAATATCCCTCAAGGGATTTTGGTAACCTGATGAGAGTGTTTCTTTGTTTGGGTGAATTGGTTTCCCACTAAAGAATGTTTGGGCCTAAAGATTGCTTTTAGGTTTGTGAGACTATTCTTAATCTGAACCTTTAATAACTAATACTTTTGGGGGCTTTTGCTGCTTTTCTATGAAGATTGAGAGAATAGGGTGGGACCAGGCAATGGCACAAACTGGATTCATTCATTAAACAGTATAGTGTATCGAGTTGTATCATGCACTACCTGGCTGGCATCTGTTATGCTCTTACTCTGCAAGTCTTTTGTCTCTGGAGAGAGATGCATCATGGGATTCTGGCTCTGAAGTAGTGAGATCAGGTTTATTTTGAGAGCCCTTAAACAGCTAGACAGACCTCACTTTAGGATGCTAACTGCTATCTTCTTGTTTCCAGGCCTGCATAGATGATAATGTGGACATGGTGACCTTCCTGGTGGAAAACGGGGCCTGCATCAACCAGCCCGACAATGAGGGCTGGATCCCCCTTCACGCAGCTGCCTCCTGTGGATACATGGACATTGCAGAGTAAGTCCCATTTCCATTCAAATTCGATTATGCTTAGATAACTAGATGTGTTCCTGTAGCTCAATTGCGTTCCTGTAGCTCAATTAGCAGAGCATTATGTTAGCAGTGTAAAGATTGTGGGTTCAGGGGACATGTGTACTGATAAAATGTAGACCCTCAATACACTAAGTCGCTTTGGATGAAAATGTCTGCCAAATGCATACATTTTGGCAGACATTGTGGATGTGTAGATGTTCAGCTAAAATATGTGATGAAATATTTCAGTGCTTGGTTATGTATTATGTGTCTTTATTTCTTGGCGGTTTATCTGTTGATAGGGCATTTCGGCAGCTGTCTGTAACCGGGTTAAAAGGTTAGTCCTTGCTTATAGCTGTGGTGCTTACTATTTACCGCTTAACTAAAGGAAAGCAACAATGTAGTTTTTCCTCCACTAAGAATTGACAAACGTATCTTGTTCTACTGAATTTGTGTACTCCACATGCAGGTTATGACATGATTGCAGTTTTTATAACTGTTGTCAAAGACATTTTCGATTGGAGATGATTTGTCTTCGTTGCGTCGAGTTAAAGTGGAAGTTTTAATATTGAATTTTTATAACTTGAGTTATATTGGAGGGTTGAACGCTGTATAGGGAACACAACACTCCAGAGAAAATATCAGCTATCTTTTTAAATAGGACAAACAGTAAAACGGAACAAGCTTGTCCTGAATATTGTGAGAATTCTGACCTGTTTTGTATCAGTTGGTTGAGCTGATGTTTCTAGAACCTAAAATTAGGCAGTGGTTTTAACATAGAATGCTAAAGCAGAGCAAAATCCACTGCCTAATTAGTTACAGCTATACAAATTAAGAGACCATATGAGAAACAGCGTTTCCCATCCAAGTTGGGAGTCCAAGTTGGGACAGCTGACCAAAGTGGTCATATGCCATAACATTTTTTTTTCTAAACTACCGAGCGAAAATAGCTCATTTTTAATCCCAAGATCCTCAAGGCTTATATGTACGACCAAGCATGTAAAGCAAACAGTATTCTTCTCCTGTCAGTTCATGTGATCTAGACTTCGATAGTCATATGGAATTAATAGGTGGAACTTTTTTAGATTTTTGGTGCTAGATTGGTTTTAAATGACAACTCCCATGTGCAAAATATGACGTTTGTGTGAGTTTACAGAAACAGTAGCCACAAAAAATGCACAGGTAGTTACTGGATGCTTCACACTTTTTCCGTTTAATGTATAGCCCTTTTTCACACATTCTCTTTACTTACTAAATTTACCAGTAAAATCTTAAATTACCATTAAGAAATCGTCTGAACAGGACCTTTGGAAAAAAAATACTGGGAAATCGAGAAGTTGTAACATCCAACCAGGAATTTACCAGAAAAATGCTGTGTATGTCTGAACACAGAAAGTGTTTATCAGTAAACTCGCAGAACGCGCTAATGTAAAAGTCTGCTTTGAGCCAACCAGAGCATTATGAAGCAGATGATGCATTTTCTGTGCATTTTTTGTGCATTTTTTGCGGAAGTCAAAGTAGTGATGTCTGTCTAATATGACGTTGTTGAGTCAAAAGCAACTATAAATGTAAACGCGTCGTGTTTTAGAACACAACACTGTTTGGTGCTCACTCACAGTTAATGACATCACAGAGTTTACTGCTATTTTGGTATTGACGTGTGAATGGGACTTTACTGGTAAAAAGACAAATTGTGTGAATAGCACATTTGTGTGTTTAATAGACATTCTGGTTATTTGCTGGTAAAGTTCATCTGGCCTATAAGGTTTCTGTAGTAGCTTGTGTTAGCTTGTTATCTTGTGATAGCTTTCACTTGGTGATGAATTGTACAGTTTCCCATTACCCAGTAACAGCCATTTAACATGTAACAATCTGACAAAGCTACGTATTAGCACAAAATAAAGTTTTGTGTCTGACGGCTTGTTTTGAAAAAAGGTCACACGTTAATAGCATCAAGTAACCTTTGTAATTGTTAGCTGTTGGTAAAATTTATTTGAAACCGTTTCACATGAAACAAAAAAGAAAACCGTGTTTAAAAGAAAAGTGTTTTAAGGAACAATCATTTTTTTCAATCTAGTGGTCAATCTGTGGGCTGTTTACTAAACAATTCCACGCAGTTGTCATCTTCATAATAAGAAAGGCTATGTTGAACTGCTTTGAATACAGCAGATAGAGGATGTAGTTACTGTTCTGTCCTGTTTCTAGTGCTGTGCTTCTTGAATCTGACATAAGCAGTAAGGTTAGTGAGGCCACTGTGTTATGATCTTGCCAAGGTCAATGCTGATTGCTTGTCCTTCAGACAAGAGTCCGCCACTACTACATAATTCATAATGGTTCCAGGCTGTTAACCAATAACAGCAGTTGAGGAGCACTTCAGAATTTTGATTATAAGAGTCAAATTCCCACTAAAGTAGTACTTGTTTCTGTTAAAGAGTTCCTGTGGGACCACAGTTATTATTGTTCATTATTTCTGCTTTTTCCACCTTCTAAGAACTCAGTTCACAGATTCTGAGTGATTGTGACAGCTACCCCTGTTGACTTAGCAAACCTCTTGTCATGTCTTTGCAGGTATCTTATCAGTCAAGGTGCAAATGTCGGTGTAGTAAACAGTGAAGGGGAAACGCCATTGGATATCGCGGAGGAGGAAGCCATGGAGGAGCTTCTGCAAAACGAGATCAACCGGCAAGGTACTGCTACCTTCCCTTGAAAGCAGTTTTCACAGACTCCTCAAACTTTCCTGACAGTCACACCTGATTTGAGGGATATTGGGAGGTCAAGGATTAGTGTCATGTCCACATCATTCCATTCCTGACATCATTGCTTTGACATGACGGTCAGTATTTTGAATAAGAGTTATAAAAAGAATCTCCTCGCTAGGATGGTCAGGGCTAATATGCGCATCACGGTGAAGTTCCCAGCTGCCTTGTCCTCGAGTCATATTCGGAAGCCTTGGCGGGACTCCAAGCGAGTGCACTGACTCAAAACTAATATTAGAGCCATGCTCAACCAGTAAGACAACAAACGCCTTTCTTTGACGTCCACTCTTAACCTGCTCGTTGACCCGGCTGGGTACTTTATGTCCGAGGTATATCATGCGTGTACAAAGCCGTAAGAGATTTAGGGAGTCAAATGAGCAACACAGCATGGCCTGCTATAGTGGGGAGCCTTACATAATAGCGAAACATGATCCATTTAACCTGGCGCCCATTGTTTTGATCCTAAACTAGGTTGAAAGGTTCTTCTATTTTTGGCCATTGTCATTCATGGTGAAATGGAGCCCTGCTGGTAGGGAGAGGCCCTGTTCAGACATGTGCTAACTGCCTGAGGTGGCTTGAAGCTTCTTGGTTCAGCAGGATGTATAAGCAACAGATAATTGAGGCTATGCATCGGCTCAGTGGAGGGTGCGAGAGTGGCTTGTGATGGTGAAGTGTAGCATCTCCATACCTTTCTGCTACAATATGAACTGGATTCTTTACACAATTGAACGTTTCAAAACATTTTTTTGACAGTTGTTGAAAAGTTAGCACACAAGCAGTGTCAGCAGCTTCTAAATAACATTTTATTATTTGACTGTTTCACACAAATATTGGTAGACTGATTAATTGGCTGGTATTTGGCCATTTTGTAATTCCACTAGCCTTAATTTCTCAATATATGCTTTGGGTAATGGTTGTATAATGAATAATGCTTTTCTCAAATATTTTTGAGTGAAGACTGGAGATCATGTTCTCTAGATGTCCACTTTGGCCATTGGAAAAACCCAAACTGGTTAACCAGTACACACAAATAATGTTGGTCAAGATTTTAGACCAGCACACCTCAATCATAAGCCTGTATTGGGTCAGCGCTTTGCGGCTTTGGCCAGCTGAGAGTCCACAGTAGCTGCAGAAATATGAGCTGTGTCTTGGTATGTGGAAAGTGCAAGTCAGGAGATTGGAGAGCCAAGACTAAAATTGTGCTGTGATCAGAGCTTGTCCTCAATCATTCCTTCGCTCCTAATCGCTTAACATGCAGCGTGAATTTATTGAGAAGTGACACGACCTGCTGTTTGATAGCATGTTATATTGTTTAAAAAGATATCGTATAGCATTCGCAATTCAGCTCCCAGCCATGGAAATCAAGTGCGGCCCAACCAGTGGCGGCTGTCAGCTTTTATTTGGGGTGTAAAGGACATGCTTCAGATGTGGAAAAAACTTGTTAGCATGCTTGATAGACTTAAACCCCTGCAGACCTTTGAGACAAGTGGTACGTGTTGCAGGCTGCCTTCGTGGACTTAAGCGCACGGCTAGTGAAACCTAATGTTTGAACAGCTGAATTAGATTATGCTCCTCTATCTGATCAAGGAGACTTCTTCTCTGGTGGTCAGACCTGATTTTCCAGTGCTACATTAGAGCCAATGCTTCTCTCGCCTCATGTATTGCGGTATAAGACAGTGCTCTATTCTCAATTCAGAGATGGAGTTATGTAATGGTGAGTGTTGTGTAACTCCCTCTACCTCTTCAGATGTGATTATCTTTTCTATTACTCCTGGTCTCTCTTTCTCTTTTAAACGAGACACCAGTCATGAGGTTAAACTCGTCAAGAAAAGACCCTCCGCGCCCTCTCAGCGGGGTCATCCCGCGAACCTGTTGGCCTTTGCACAGTTCCACAGAAATCAAGTGACCAAGGTGCCTCTCTCCCTCCCCCATCCAACAGAAAAGCTCTTTCCAGAAAATCAGCTACCAGAATCACTAACTCCATCACAGTGACATAATCTGTCTGAAAACTTGCATTTGTGACGGGGGTGGTTTAAACTGCTTATATAAAGCAACACGTCTCTTGGATTGATCGAGAGTGTTTTCGGTGTAAACCCAAGTTGGGTCACTGCCAGCCAAAGCACTCAGCTGTTGTTTAGTGCTCTCGTGGAGGTCAATTCTCTTGCTTCTTTAGAGCCAGCATATTCTCCAGACACTTATAGAGCGCTTTTGTTCTACCTGCTTGTCTTGTAACAAGCAGCTTGGTCTTTCAGAAGAGGAAAAAAGAGCCATTATGCTCGTCAGCTGTCTGTTACAGAATGCACTCAAACATATTAAGAAGAAAAGACAAAGCAAAGCTGATTTTTTTCTCCCCTGGTCATGTTGAATAAGCAGAGCCACTGGTGACATCTCTACGTGCTTACCATTTTGAGTAATCTACATCTTACGAGCCAGTTAACAGTGTATCCTCAATCTTTTCTCCTGTCTTAAAGAACGATGGTTGTGCTCAACAAAGCCAAATAAAGAACTAATTGATGCTCGAACGCAGAGTTGTAAGTCACACGAATGATGTTGTGTCGTTGGAACAGAATGACCTATACGCAGCTGTGTGTCTCTAAAGCTGCATTCATACAGACAGTGACATCATCGCTGGAAGTTACTGATTCCCTCCCCTGTTGGGGAATATTAGGCATTTTTGTTTGACTGCTGTATATAGCTTCATTTGGAGCTAGATATCGCAAGCTTCGCTGTCCGCATTCCCATTGGCGGTCGCCATGTGCGTCACTCTTCATTTGCATAAAGCTGAAGTCACTTGTTTTGCTGGAAGTCACCAACTCTTTGAAAAAAAGTCACTATCTGTGCACATTGCTGGCAGTGTGTGTAAGCTGCAGTCTGCAGCTTATCGATTTCTAAGAAAGTAAATCAATGTCAGAAGGTTTATTTTCTGACATGAACTTCAGAGCTATATAAATATCTTTTGACTCTTCCGTACTTGACCGTACTTCCAACCTTGGTAGCAGCAAATTCAAATCTTTCAAAGAACAAGGTAAACTATTCACTAGACGCATTATGACCCAGCCCACCCTAAAATACCCCTATAGACCAGAAAAGCTCTCATACTTCACTTGGGGAACGGACAAACCCCATTTTCAAAAGCCGTAATTTGTTCCCATGATCAGACATTAGTTGCAATACAAACGCAGCTCTGTCATAGAATCCACACAGGAATTCCTACAGAGGCAGATCTCTGTCCCGTAGCCCTGTCTAATGTGCCGCTGGCTTGAGTCCAGCTGTCTTATCAAATTTAGGTCTCCCCTCTCAGCTAAACTGATCAGAGTCTGTCACTTTGTTCAAGTCACAGTTCACTTCCCTCAGCAGCAGCACCTGCCAGCCGTTCAGCTGGACCTTTAACCATATATGGGACTTGGCATGCTCTTCAGGTTTGGACTTGTAAACTGAGACCAATGCCTCCTTTTACGTCCATTATTCTGGATAAATAAGTTGTCTCCATTATTTTTTGCTCCTTTTTTTGCTGTTTTTTTTTTTAAGAAAATGTTTAATTTTTTAAGTAATATATAAATAGAAGATACAAAGAGAACAAGAGGCATACATAGTTAAAAAAAAACATTATTGGTTTTGATTACAATAACCATCCAGTTTTTCCCAATAGGTTAGAAATTCTTATTTTTGCTCTAAGATAAATCTTTCATGTAATATCTAGTTAGTTTTTTGTATTCTGTATCTGTATTCTGGCAGCTATAGCTGTATAGCCATATTTTTTTAGGTCATGTAAGCCATGGCTTTTTACTGCCTGCACTCAGACATTTACAATTAATACTAGGCGGCAATGACAACGTGTTTTTTTCTTTTAAGAGTGATTTGAAAGCATTGATATTGTTTTGGGTTTTCCACTCATTCGCAAACACTTTTCTCTGTTTAACAGAGATGTTGCTAAGCATTGCGAGACATGTTCACTTACTTCAAAGTTATATACCGTCAAGCTTCTATTGTTGTTTTCTGTCCCGGCTAAATGCTTACAGGTTTCAACATGCCTGAGTACAAGTCAGGGTATATAAACTACAGGCACAGTGACCTATTTGGCAGTCCTCCAGTATGGGAGGACTTACTTGGGAACAATAAAATGAATCCAAGTATGCAGAGAATATTTTTAAAGTGATAACAGTAAGTTTACATTCTCATTTGTTTGATGCTCAAGTTAACAATCTCTTACTTTCCCATAGGCTAGTAATAAGACAGTTGGGAATAGATGATCTTTGTTTTTTTAAGTGTCTATAAAATATGCAATATATAGTTATCAAACCTTTTTTATATGATGAATGATTATCAACACACTATAAAATTTAAAAGACACTTTATCAAGCCTGTGGACACAAAACCCTAGTGTCATGATGGCAAGTTTTGCATGGTAAAGCACTTTTAAAAATATTTAATCTACATTATCGCAATATACTCACATGACCATCTAAAGAATACTTGACCTTTGACATTTCTGTTACAGGACTATGACTGTGATCTCTCTGTTACCACATCAGCCAAACATAACACATACAGTTGTTTAACATTTAAACATATTAGAGATTAATTTGTTATCCCGCAGTACCATTTTTCAACACGTTGCCGTTTGGGCAATTGCGCGTACAAGCTAATCCATCCCCTCCCTCTGTATTTCTCTAGGTGTTGATATTGAGGCGGCCAGGAAAGAGGAGGAGCGGATCATGCTAAGGGATGCGCGACAGTGGCTTAACAGCGGACAGATCAATGACGTCCGGCACGCCAAGTCTGGAGGAACTGCACTACACGTCGCTGCAGCCAAGGGTTACTGTGAGGTTTTAAAGTAAGTACTCATCTGGTAGTTGAAAGATGCTGTATAGGACTTCACAATGGTTTGCTTTGCCTTCCGCTGCACTGTGTGTCGACTATTAGTCTTTATTGGACCAGTAAGACAGATTTGTAGTTGGAGACAACAAATAAATGTTGATCTGTGTAGTGTATTGGGTCCTACAGATGTTGGCTTTCTTGCTTTACTTGGTCTGTTTATGTAGTACGTCATCTTTAACGTATCGTTTTATTGTTCCACTACCTTGACTTCTTATACACAAGGCAAGACTGTGTAACCTGTTTAGTTTAGTTATTATATTTCTATAGAGTAGATAATCTCGAGATGTTGAAACAGCTCAGAATGGTGTGGTAGGAGTTAGGTAGCCTAGTCTCTTCACAATGTTTGTTACTTTCATCAGAGGCCTTTGTGTGTCAAAGTTGAATGAATGTGACAAAACAACAAGATTGTAACCGGACAGACTGTTTCTTGTTTATTGTGTATTTGTGTATTTATACAGTTAACGTTGGGGTGCAATTAACACAGTTAATTTCTAGGGTGCCGTTGGCATTCGTGGTGTACCTTCAAGATTGTTTTAAAACATCAAACTTAGCCACAAATACAGTGGTGCAAAAAGTATCACAGGCATTTGGCGAACGAGGCCAAGTTTAGATTGCGGCACAAAAATCCAAGAAACCCAGATTTGCCTAATCTCATGGTGCTATTTCTGTCGCTCTGACTGCTTGTAGGCTTTTAATCCAAGCAAAGTATGATGTAAATATTAAAGACTATGACGGCTGGACACCGCTCCACGCTGCTGCACACTGGGGCAAAGAAGAGGCCTGTCGAATACTGGTTGAGAGCCTGTGCGATATGGATGTTGTCAATAAAGTGGTATGTTTTTATTGTGGATACGCTTTTGTCTGTGTTATTAGCTGCGGTGGCTTGCAAACCAATGTTTGTCATGTTTTATGGCTAACGCTTTAATACTGTTCTTTTCCTCTCAGGGTCAGACAGCATTTGATGTTGCTGATGAAGATGTCTTAGGCTATTTGGAAGAGCTGCAAAAGAAACAAAATCTGGTAATCTCTTTAGCTTTCAAAGGCTGTTCTCATCAGCTTTACAAAATTCTGATTTATACTGTAGCCTTAGGCTGTCAGGTGTGAACTGATAAATATTCTGTATTCTCCAGCTTCTAAGTGAAAAGAAGGACGTTAAGAAGTCTCCTTTAATAGAAACTACGACCACTGGGGACAATAATCAATCTGTGAAACCACTGAAGAGGTAAATGGCTACTGCTCACTAGAGCAAAACCGTTTTAATGCAATCGATTTAACGCAGTGACCCATCTTGGCCGTACAAATAAAATAAGGCCCTTTCATACCAAATGTGATGCTACTAAATGACACGAAAACATAGAATTTTGTAAAACCGTTAACGGGGAGTTGTCCAAATACAAATTTGAATACCTGAATGAACTATTTGGTATTTCAACATTAAAAAATCAACCTAGCCCCCAAACAAAAAGCAAATAAAAATTGCTTTCATTTTTGCTAAACTTGATGCAAATTTGTTCTTGCTGAAAAATATAAAATACCAAAAAAAGATAGTTACAATACTACAATAATGGCATATTCAGAAATGCATTTTTTGTTAATAAACCTGCACTTAAAAAAATACCCTGTCCGCAAACAGTTTGAGGTGATCTGTGCTTAACGGTACGTTTATACTCGCTTTAGTAAAGAAACGCTTCTGCTGGAGCCAGAGAAAACCGCCCCACGGATCGAGACCCTAGAGCCAGAGAAGGTGGATGAAGAAGAAGGAGAGGGGAAAAAGGACGAGTCTAGCTGCTCCAGCGAGGAAGAGGATGAGGAAGACTCAGAGTCTGAAAACGAAGCGGGTGTGTAGCTGTTTCAAACCATATGCAGACAGATGTACACATGCACAGAAAATGGGTAGATTCTAGAGATGTGGAAAAATATATAACCTTATAGTACTGTATTGATATTCATACACACAAAATCAATATTTTGACTTACACATGAATATTTTTATAATGCACACTGTGCATCGATCCATTTATATTTAACCCAAAATCTAAACTCAACTAAGAATATATTGTGCAAAACACCAAAATCCAGTGTAGATAAATAAACGTGAGAAAGTGATCTCAGAATCGCAATATATCATGATTTTTAATGACTACACGCTAAATATAATGAATCACAATATTGCATCACAACCCATATATTATATACATAACATTATATGGCCGTATTCCTGTTGATTCCCATCTGGTAGATTTATGTATTTTAAGGCTGCGGTTATGATAATAATCACATGCATTTCCCTTCTAGCTGTTTATGGTTATTTTGATAAAAAGTCTGAGATAATTCACTTATCACTTTTTCTAGACAAAACTAAGCCTTCTGTTCCCACGAGCAATTCCAACAGTACACCTGCACCTGCGCCTGCTAGTATCACCGTCACATCTCCAACCACCCCGACCAACCAGGTGACCACCCCCACCTCACCTACCAAAAAGGTACGTGTGCTTCCGTCCACCGTCCCTTCCACCTGACTTCTGTGTACTGGCGTGTTTTCCTTATTCCCTCTTTCAGCATACAGCAAGAGTTCTCCTTGAAAATATCATTCATTCCAAAATGTGTTTATGGTTACGACGTTGTCCAGTTTAATTGAAATTCATTTAAGATCCTAGAGACCATGCCTCAGTAAGCAAGGAAAAATTGCATTAGCAGGTTTTCCGAATTAATGTTGGCAAAATTTGAACAGGCTTCATAACAAAGTTATCAGTAGCTATAATTTGATATAGCAAAATTGTAAATGCTACAGCATGCAAAATTCAAAAACGTTATCTGGTTCTGATACTGCATAATAGGAGAGAAGATGTCCTCCACACCCCTATTACCAAGTGCCTACTGCCCTCTGCTGGATAGCAGGCGAATTTCATGAACTATCAGACCTTAGATGCTGCTAGTGTTTTGAACAAATTTACAATCTACAGTTAATCATTTATTTAATGTAAATTGCATTTAAAATCACATCTTTTAACAATTAAGCTTAATTAAGCTTGACGTCATCTAGTGCTGTATTCACTATATAGGCTATAGGTTGGCTTGGCTTAACAAATTCTCTAGTTCATCACAAATACTGTATTTAATGGTAAATACTGTAAAAACCTTTAAAATACACCTTTGAAAATGAAGTTTCTGCTAGAATAACTGCTAGAGCGTAACACTAGCAATACCAAGGTCACAGGTTAATCAAACAAAACTGTATCAGTGGTGACATAGCAGAGGTCATTATTCTTTGTTTGTTTTTGGCAGAAGTCTGCATATTAATTGCATCTTAAACTCAGGTTTGCCTGCAATATGATGGGAGCACCCAAAACACATGCTTTGTCTGAGCTTTCTTTTTCTGTGCTGTTACTCTCTCTCCATCACTTGTGCATCATGAAGCATCTGTTTTCTTTGCTGTTGCTGCCCTATTTTTTCATGCAGGGGTTCATTCTTTCTTTTCTCGTTTTTCCACAATCATCTCTTTCTTTCTCTCTGCTCATAATCGCTGTTTTCTTGGATGGCTTTAGTCTGATAACATAACTGCCCTTATGCCTGGCTGGGAGCCGGGCTGTCCCGCGCTGTGGCGTCAAGGCTTGCGCAAAACTGGCATTTCACTTGTGCCCAAAAAAGCGATGGTGAGACCTCGGTGTGTTCAGCTTTGTGATTCCACCCCCCCACCCTCCCACCACCCTGAATGTTACCCACACGACTGCGTACTTAACGAGTCGGATAACTCCCGCCTAATAAAAGACCATTTCCTCTTCCTGTCACTGGCTCACTGCATGGTGTTGTCACTGTCAGTCACGGTTATGATGGCGTGCTGTATTCTGTCGTTTGAAACAAATGTGCTGTTGCTTTATACCTAAACGTGGTGGACTAAATATTAAATACAGGGTGCCATTGGTGTAGTGTGCCAATAAGCAGTTTCAATAGGATTGGAGATGTTTATCATAACTCTCTAAACAGATCACCAGGGCTCTGTTGTGTATATTAGCATGAACTAATATAAAATTTGCATGCTGGTAGTAAATGTCCTAATGCGCCATAAAACTTCAGAACTTTTGTTCTTTTTTTATTGTAAATTCCCTCTGAGGTTTAAAATGGGACACTCGTGTAGTTTGGGAAAATTTTGGCTGATAAAACTATGTATGTGGAAATGTGGCTTAAAAATTGAATGAAAGGTATTTTGACACAAACAATGTCCAAAGATAGGCCTATTAATTTTATGGTTTAAACAAACAATAATAAAAACTGTTCTGCATTTTTTGTGTTAAATGTAACTTTGTAGATATTGTTACTAGATGTTAATTCGGTGTTAATCCAGATATAATTTAACAGAAAAGTGACACAGTTGGATGTCCATTGAATGGAGTTTAGTTTATAGTTTAGTCCACTATTCCTATATGCATGCCCTGCTTTTGCTGAACTGGATCTCCTCTTCTCTCACAAAATAACCTTTAATGTTTGCTTATGCCTATTGTCTTGAAAATACCACCACTTTTCAATTGTGGGCTGTAGAAATTCCTGTGGTCAAAACATTATAAAGTTGAAATTTGGGCAAACAATAGGAATTATTAGTAATACCTGATACCAAAGCCACAAACTTGTTTAAAACTATTAGGGGAGCGTGACAGGGCCTTGAGGCACTCCTAAAACTTATTTTTGTCTTCTACCCCTTTCTCCTCTTTTACTGTTGTTTATGCTCTTCAGGTGATCACACCTGCAGGAAAGGTGTCTCCTAAAGAGGATGAAAGGAAGGATGAGTCTCCTGCATCGTGGCGACTGGGCCTGCGGAAAACCGGAAGCTACGGAGCGCTAGCGGAAATCAGCACAACTAAAGAGGCACAGAAAGAGAAAGACACTGCTGGGGTTATGCGCTCTGCCTCTTCTCCTCGCCTCTCATCCTCACTGGATAACAAGGATAAGGAAAAGGTTGGTTGGAATTTAGCTGTAGTGTAGTGTAGAGAATGTCTCTAGATTCACAGCAGATCAGCTAAATCAACAGCCTTTGTGTCATGTCAGTAACCACAGGAATTCCTGTTGCTTAATTAGTAGAGCATGGTGCTACTACTAATAATAACTTAAATCTAATCCCTTAGTTTAAAAAAACTGAAAAAAAAGATGGGTTTGTGAAAGGCAGTTTTACAGGGGCTAGCATTAGCAGCCTAGCTTTGAAAGCATAAATCCCAAAGCCACTATCCAAAGCCACGCCCCCTCCAGTACATTCAAGCATGCATTGTTTGACAGGCAAGTAGGACAGCCTATCATTGCATTCGGACCAATTGCAATTATTGGACAAATGTTTTATGGTCCTGCACTTTCTACAGAAAATATATATTACTTAGTGATTGCTGTCAGGGTCTTGAAAGACTTTTGACCAACATAACAAAAATAGTTTCTGCAAAAAAGTATTGGCACCGCACAACATGCCTCTGTTGATGTACTTGTAACACAGGAATAACATCAGTGATGAATAACTAGTTAAAATAATTAGTCAAAAGTTACTTAATTAATTAATTAGTAATAGTCTTATTATTAATAGTCTCAGGTTGACATCAATTAATTAATCGCTTTGCTTTATTTCCAACAGGAGAAGGAGAAGACACGACTGGCATACGTCGCACCTACCATCCCAAAGAGACACGTTAGCACATCAGATATCGATGAGAAGGAGAACAGGTAAAGATAGGAAGGATTCTGCATTGCCTCCAGCTGTTGTGTGTTGCTGTGTCAGAAGCACTCGCTCAAGTATAGCATGTATTTGTGGCATACGCAGCTGCTGCGCACTTAGCATGTGTTGAATTTTGTTGATACGTTGATGATAAATGTTATGTAAATGAGGTTAGATGGAGCACAATTTTAAAATACTGTATGTAGTGTAGGTCAGTTGTTTAAAACTAACTAGGTTAAATATCTAGAGTCATGCATAGCAAAAGCTTAGCATTTCATTCAAAGAAAGATGTTTGAGTTTGTACGTTCTATTACTATTAATAGTATTTTGGTAGATGAGTTAGTTTGGTAGCATCGTTTTCGTTATTAGCAGTCAGACTTTGGAAACAGAGGTACAATAAGTAGCGTGTGGTTCTCAGGGATTCAGCTGCTAGTCTGGTACGTAGCGGCTCCTACACCAGGAGACGCTGGGAGGAGGACCTGAGGAACAGCGACGGAACCACCTCACTAAACAGAACCTCCAGCTATCAGCGCAGGTTAGCTTTTATTTCACTAAACTTGTAGTTTTTGAAGAGGTGGCAAGAGCCATTTACGGCTTTGATGTTTTGTTCATTATTTTAACCATCATAACCCTTATAACTGTCATAGCTGCTAGTTAGATTCATTACGTAACCCACTAACCAACAATTAACTTTAGGGGAACGCTAGAGGTGTATTATAAATCTTGGCTCAATATCACCTGACGATCGTTTAGATTCAGTGGTTGTTTGAGGGTCATGCTTGTCTTCTGAACGTGCTTTCGCTTGTCTAATAAACTAAAGCTTCTGCAAAGTCATGTGACTTGTGCGCTTACCTGTCATTGTGTAACAATTAATTTGCATGACTGCACTTGTGCTAATTGGTTTGGTTTTAAAAAAAATTGTTTAATTAGCATGCTGCAGTGCTGCATGCTTTCTTTTTAAAAACTTTTATTTAAGTTTCTTATTTAAATTTAAATACTAATTTATCACTAATTTATCAGTTTAACCTCCAGTCAAATTGTTGATGCTATTTGAAAGTTACATGATTCTGAAATATGACCTCATAGGAAAATCAAGCCCCTCCCACAAGTGGGTCAGTGCTTTAAACTTGTAGAGTTGGGAGTCTACATGTGTTCATGTTTTAATGTGGGTTTGTCCGCTCCCTGCTAACTCACCTCTCTCACCCCGCCACGCCCCACATGGCAGTACGTCTCACACGCTAGCGTTAGGCCGCACGTCTAGCGCTCGCGACCTTCCTGCCAAATCCTCCTCTGCCTCCAGCCTGGAACCTAACAACTCTAAAGCCTGGCAGCCTTCCTCCTACTACCAGTCATACAGCATTCACCGCAGGTACCCACCGACCATTGCATGGCCAAAAACACGCACATTATATGTGTCTTTTGTGTTCCATATGTATCTTGTCATTCTCACTGTCTGGTGATCTGTCTGTCGATTGGGCTGCTGGGGTGGACATACAGTGGTATTAAACTGTACATCACGGTGAACTAAATATACTTCTGCGCGATATGTAATTTATACCAATGCCAAAATAAAGTATGATTCTTGACACCAATTTTAATACAACAGCAAAAACTAATTTAATTTAAAATTTTTCACTCCTTTTTTTTTATTTTACTCATGTAACAAAAATGAAAGATTTATAATTTATTACTATTATAAATATTAATCAATTAAATAAAAAGAAGCACAGAGAAGCACATTGATCTGCCAACAGATAATCAAGTAACAGATAATCTTTATGCTTTTACACCCCTCTTGAGGTTGTTGGCAGAGCATTATATTTTGGTTGCTTTGGCAACCTAGATTTAACCTTATTTTGCAAGCTAAATTTATGAAAATGTACCTAAATCTAAATTGGGCTCGGGTTGAAGAACGGAATTATTTGAATCTAAAAGCTTTGGTCAGATACTCTGAAGCCATTTTAACTGTGTGTGAGACAACAGTACAGTAAACGTGCATAGACAGATTCAACAGTTCTTTTGTTGCTCTTTATCATGTTCAGGTAATTTACTGTATTTCTGTATTTTACTGTATACTGGGGAATCCAGGATGACTCTTTGTGAGCTGTAGCAAGGACTTTCCTCTGTTATAAAAGCACGCCTTTAGCACGCCGCTAAACCCCTTCTTATGTTGTCTGTAGGGATTCAATCCAGATTTCGGCTGTCCCTGGTGCTGTTTATTTACCAGGACAATTGACTTTGTAGAGACTCAGCTAACATGGTTTATTAATTTCAGCTTTGTCCTACAGTGGCTCAGCCTTTCTGCGTAGGCTTGGATCTGTGGTCTGCAATGGCAAATTGCTTCTAGGAACATCATCGTTTGTGCTTTTTGTTTGTCGTTTTAAATGCATCAATGCATTTTGGCACTTAGAGGCATTTTCACCAGAGATCTGCCTTTTCCAGGGACATTAGGCTGTAAATATGTTACTTGTGCGTGTACCATTTGTAGTTTACTTACACATACCTATCAGAAACCCAGTGATATCTTCCTTAAACTCCTAAGTGTGATTAGACAGAGAAGTGAATCAACAATATATTGAATTAGTTTGCTGCTGCTCGGGGGAATAAATCTTAAAGTGTCTTTTTTTCTTGCCATTTGCCTTGAAAAGTAAAGAAAAATCAATATTGCCTATCTTGGTCTACTGGAATGGAGAAAACTACTTTTGCCAAATCAATTACTGAAAAATAATTAGAATTCAGGGATAAGGCTGAAAGTATTGTGGAAGGATTTGGAACTTGGTCTTGGTTGTATTGCTTTGTTTACCCACCAAAAATCTCATGAATTGCCATTCTCCTGATGCCTTTTTTAGTGGAAGAATGGGTAAATTCGCTGGCAGATGTGGACATTGTATTTCTGCTGCTCTTTTGACCAGTTATTCATGTATTTTTGCAGTTCCTTTTTATTGCTTCTGTGTTTTTTAAGGTCTATGAGTTCCAGCCCGACATTTACCCATGTTTTTGGGGTAACTGTTTAGTTTATATTTAACAATGCTACCAAACATAAAGTTATTGTATTGTAAAGATACATGAATTACAAAAATAATACAATAAAAGCAAACTCAAAGCATCCACACATTTATTCATTAGGCTATCGTTACCTGCAATTGAAATTAATTAAACATGTCATTTTAATTCCATGTAAGTGGCTTTGAACTGGCAATATATTGCCCAGCCCTAATTGAATTATACTGGATTAGTTCATCTCTTGCTAGCCGGTTGCAGGATGTATTTGGGACAGAGTGTTTTATGGGACAAAGATGTCTCCCCTTTCTTCTGTATTTCGTCCCCTGACTGTTATCCATATTGTCGTAGTGGCTCGTTTGGAAGGAGGCATGATGATGCTTTAAGCTCCACCTCTTCCTCCACCTCTGTCACCACGACGACGACCTCCACCTCCTCTGTTACCTCACCCACAGGACATCGCAGCCTGTCTAGGTACAAACACACACACTCTTACATTAACAGGCACCTCTCAGTACTGAGGCAAGATCTTGTTAGTGAAACGTGATTGTGTAACAGTTGTTGGGCGGAGGAAAGTGCAGACAAAGAGAAAGAAAAGGAGAAGGAGTCGGCTACTGTTATTCCCACAATCAACACTGCAGCCACCACCACTACCACATCCACTACTGGAACTATACTGGGATCTGATGGACGCGAGAGACGCAGGTGCCCACACACATCCATGTGCATGTGATGTCATGATTACCATAATCCTGCCCAGAATAACAGTGTCATAAACAGTGACTTCATCTGCTCAAATTATATTGAAGTTATTGTAGTGTATGTAAAAGATACAATGTATATATAAAATACATAGCTAATGTACGTTAATACATTAAAATTGTGACACCCAAAAAGTAACAAAAATGCTAAACACATCAAACGAAACATAAGAAAATAATTGCAGTTTTAAGTTGTTTTATACTGTATTTGGACGTCCCAAATGTGTAAAACACAATTGATGGGATATGAACAGTTTATGTAATACTAAGTTTGGCCTTAGCTCAATAATTTGAATTCATTCCTTCAGTTCTGTTGTTGGTGGGTCACACTGGGTAGCTCCACCCACAGTGAAATGTCATTGGTCCAGAAATTCCCTCATTTATCTTTCACATGAGGGTGGACGAATCACAAAAGTTCAAAGAACGTAATTGTAACCCTAGGCTGTTTGAAGGGAATGTTCCCTTTATTCAATCCACTGGATGCTGCTTAGATTTAAAGCATCATCTGAACAACTCATTGACAAATTTTGCCACTTCAGAGACCCGTGGGTGCATCTCTTTAAGTCAAACACCTCCTGATAGGGGATTTTCTTTTAAAGCTAGTGTGTTGACAGGGTTATGGTTGACTTAATGTTTTATCCTTTTTAATGATACTTCCTGCATTGTCAAAAACACCAAATGCTTCTTTAGATCATTTGTGTATTGTAGAACTGCTGTTTGAAGGTAACACAGATATTGTATACTAGCACAAAAAAACAAAATGTAACCTTTCATGCAGTTTATGCAATACATTTGTTTGGTCACTTCAGCTGGTATCATTTATTGATCATTTTTGTGTGTTTGTGTTGTGTAGATCATACCTCACCCCTGTGCGTGATGAAGAGTCCGAGTCTCAGAGGAAAGCCAGATCCAGACAGGCTCGACAATCCAGGAGGTCCACACAGGCAAGTCCAAACGCTCATCTAAACACCTCTGCTGAAAGTCAGGCTAATAACAGAAAGAGCTGTGCGGTGCTACTTTTATGGTACACGATTTTTGGAAGCGTTTGTTTGTGCTTGCGGTGGGTTTCCTTTAAGCACACATCAGTATTTCAGCACTGGTACAGTTTGAAGGATGTGCTTGCTGAAATTTATTACAGTTTGAGCTCTGCAGTGTTTGGCAGGGATTTATGGGTGAAATAAACCATTCACAATAGTAAGGAAATTGAGGGTTTCCTTTCCAAAAGCCGAGCCGTGTTTCCTAGTTGGTTGTGGTGCAGGTTTCTTAAAAACTTGTAGGGAAACATAAAATTAATAATTGCCGCTTTTTTTCGTTTTATTTTACCGCTTTTTTACTTAAACACATTTGCTTAAATGTATCAATGCACTGGTGTTGGGGTAGATAATATAAGGCTGTAGCTGCAAGCTATTCGTTCAAGCAGTTAAATTTTGACTTATTGGAGAAAAAAAGGAAAAAACTGAAAAAGCTGCGGTTTTGAAGTCAGGCTGCTGGAAAATGTAGTTCATTTTAGTTGGTTACCCCAACACTTCAAACTCCAGCGTGAATGTTCTCCTAGACCAGGGTTCTCCAATCCATTTTCCTGCAGACCTGCAGAGTTTAGCTCCAACTCTACTCTTACCTACCTGGATGTTTCTAGCAGGCCCAGAAACCTTAAATAGTGGTTCAGATGTGCTTCATTAGGGTTGAAGCTCAAGGTCTGTGGACCTCGTTAATAACCTTTGTTCTGAATAATATCCTTTCGTTTGTCTGTCCAGGGTGTGACCTTGACTGATCTCCAAGAAGCGGAGAAGACCATTGGACGCACTCGCCCCATACGACCTCGTGAAGACGAGAAAGAAGAGAAGGAGAAGCAGGACAAGGAGAAGCAGGAGGAAAAGAAAGAGTCAGAGACCAAGGAGGATGACTATAGGCCACGCTACCGCAGTTTTGAGGAGGTGAGGATGACTATCACTATCCCTACAGGTCATTTCAGCTAAAGGTCGTCAAAGCTGGTCAATCAGCTGTGTATAGAGCATGCCAACTCAACCAGTTCCCTACCAGCTCCATACTGGGTGTGACCCCACTGAATGGAAGGTCAGCTCAACTAACACTGTTTGTACCAAACATGACACAATATTACAATAAGCACCAAAGCTTGCTTTGAGTTTTCCATGAGTTTTTTGTAAACTAGCTTGGACAAGCTAAAAACTTGAAGCAAACTATCTTTTTTGTTGGTTTTAGCTAAATTGTTATGCAAAATTTCATCTATTACTAGCTTGTTCACAGAGGCCTGTTTTTGTATTGTTTATGTCTCCAATGACAAATTCAGACCAATACGTTTCTAACACATCTTTCCAGAAGTACCGGAGCACCCCTTCCTCTGCCTCCACCACCACAGCCTCCTCCATCCTGCCTTCCTCCTCCAGCACCTCCTCTTCTCTCTACAGCACCTCCTCTCTGAACCGGCCCAACAGCCTGACGGGCATCACCTCCTCCTACAGCCGCTCCACACGTGAGGCGGAGCGAGGTATTGTATGCACACGACAGATAGAAACTTTTGTAACCTGCCTGTCAGTGCTTTCCGGTATTAAAACCGCATGGTTACTTGAGTCGAATGATGTGGCACAGGAAGGAAAATGAGTTATCTGGGTTTTTAGTGCAGGAATCGACATGGCAGACGGATTTCCTTTGTTTGGCCACAGGCTGAGTCAGCCAAGCGTCAGGCCACGATCACACTGTAGCTCTAGCATATTCTTACTAATACTGGCCAGAGTGCAGGATTTGGTCTCTTGTAGATATTAATTTTTAATTTAGGGAATTCTGCTGTGTCTCTTGAGATAATATATACTTTAATATAGTCTTTAATTTGACAACTTTCCTGTAGCTGGATTGGTAGATCATGTCTCTAGCAGTGGCAGGGTCATGTGTTCGCTCCCAGGGAATGAAGGTGCTGTGATAACACGCAAAGCATGAATGCACTGGAAGTTGCTATAAAGAAAAGCCACATGCATAAATTCTCTCTAAGAAAACAAAGCTTGCAGTGTTTATTTAAAGTCTCGTATGTTTTATTGGAAATTCTGACATTCCTATATTAGTTGGATTAATAAAATTTATAAGAAAAAGCATATATTTTATTACAGAAAGTTGGATTCAGATTAGTTTCATTGGTTTGGTATTAATTCAACATTCTTTGATTTATTTTGTTTTGCGTGCTCAGCCAATAGTTTAAATCAAGGCCCGGGGCTTTAGCAGCGTCTTATATAAAGCAGAGATTTCCCACAGCGTCTGAGTTGTAGTCATGGTAGCCGGTTGGATTAATATATGAATGTGTGTTTGTTTTCTGAACAGAGTCTGACGGAAGAGAAAAGGACGAAGAGAGGGATGGTGAAGACAAGTCTCAATCGCGCTCCATACGTGACCGCAGGCGACCTCGAGAGAAAAGACGCTCGACCGGGGTGTCCTTCTGGACCCAGGATGTAAGAGGAATACATACATATGAACATCCTATTAATATTAATATTAGATTTGCTCATTAATATTAATTATGAGCCATCGGTACATCATGCCATTAGGTTTGATGTGCCATTAAGCTTTTATTTCACTTTTCTGGCTGGCAGGAATTTCTTGGTCAACATTTTATGTTGCCAGCTACAGTTTTTTTTTGCACTGTGGCCAAACAAAAGGTCTTGATGTATTGCTCTTGAAGTTAAAGCTCCTGCATTATTTCTAGAGACATCTGTTTGCTGATAGGAAATCCCAAATTCCCCAAATCTGAACGTGCAATTGATGCTTGTCGATGTGTTGATAGAAAGCACAATTTATAAAGACTTTGTGACGGTTAAACCGGGCAGAGTGAAAATGGGTCGAATTTGAATTGTTTGTTCATTGCAGAGTGATGAAAATGATCCCGATCAGCCATCGGATTCAGAGGGCAGCACTAAAGGAGAGCCACAGGTGAGAGTCACTCCACCTGCAAACATACTGAATGACTGCTGGACTGAAGAATCTTCCTATTGTTTACAAAGATACATTTTGTCTAGTACAAATAGATGGGAAACAATACGCCATTGTTACAGTCTTTAAAAGTATGTCTTAAGAGTTGTGTTTTCCTGTCTGAGATCAACTGCTTGTTGTGTCTGTTTTTTGAATTGGTAAGAGGTACTTTTCACAGCCTTTTGTCTTTCACCTTGTGTAGTCAAAGAACAGTCTTATTTCAGATTTGGCAGAACAAACAATTCACTTACATCACTGCCTGTCTGGTGACTGGCTGACCCCTCCATCTCCAACTTCCTGGAATTGTCCCAGTAGCCTTAGTCAGCTTTAAAACTGAAAAGCAGCCCAAGCCACTGTCTGCTGTGTAATCACCAATCGTATATATTTATTATACATATTTGTAATTAGTTGTCGTGTCACAATTTGTCTATAAAAACTTTAGCTGTTTAGCTGTATTCAGTTTAACCCACGCTTTGTTCAACCACAAGCGTGTAATGAAGCTGTTACTTGTGTTAGCATTGGTGTGACGCGGGGAGATAATGTGAGTCACATTGAGGATAAGATAAATATCCTGTAAATCCTGAGCCAGCAGTTGAGCCTGGAACCACATCAGTCACATTGGGCGGAAACTGGAAACGGCTGATACAAAAGTTACGGAATGAAATTTGCCAGAAAGATCCAGCAGGATTAAGAAAACAAAAGAGCAGAACGTAGCTTTGTTGTCATGGTTTGGGGCAGGGGAAGATGAACAGGAAGCTGCAGTTTAACCCTGTATAATGAGGAAGGAAAACCAGCTGACATCTCACACCATTTTTGAATGACACTTCTCTAAATGCATGTCACATCTTAGTTTTAAATATAGTTCAAATTGAATTGATGGAGCTAAATATCACTTCAGGAAGCAATATGAAAGACAGTCTGTTGGAGGCTTTGGGTTTTTTGCAGCTGTTTTTTTGTTAGCATGTTTCCTCTTAGTGAACTGCTCTGCATTTAAAAGAAAGTTATTACAAAAAGCTAAGTGCTGCTAAATGCTTCCAGGGCAATCAGCTACAGGAAGTGGGATACACTGTTAAATGGGTCATTGCTTGAGAGCGTCTTACAGCCCACGCCCTGAGCTTGAGTCTTTATCTCAACACTACAGTAGCTTCAGACTAACTTTCCAGACTTTAAGATCTTGGTTATGTTTGGAACAGTATACTAGCATAGTGGGTACTGCATGCTGCTTTTTAAAAATATGCAAAACAGTATGCAAATTTTTGCAGTCATGGATTTCAGTCTTGGAAAACTTGTAAAAATGTATAAATGCTCAAATGTAGTCATGGAAATTTATTGGTCAAGTGTAAAGGAATCGTCGATATAATTGTTTATTCACCCCACACATCAAATTGAGCACATTGCATTGTGGAATACTGTATGTCATACATTGTGCATTGATTGTATGCTGCCCATTTTTGGGGGGAAATTAGTAGGTCATATGGATATTTCATGCATACAAAAAATGCAGACATTATATTACTTTCCTTCAAAAATATTTGTTAGTATGCCATTCCAAACATACCCTGCGTGTGCTCTGATGTTATAGCTCCTGCTTGCACTCAGAATTCCCGATGGCCATTTAAAAGGCAAGGGAAAAAGAACAGACACAGAGGTCTTGGCTGCCGTTCAGGAATTTCTAGAGAAAATCTCAAGCAGGGCCTAGAAATCTTACCCAGCTCTCTGTGAGAAAGAAAGGAAGGAAGGAAGAAAGGAGGAACCATGTGTCCTTGATAAATGACACTGGTGTCAAAGTTACATTTTGGTTTTTGAAGCATGACTCTTATTGGGACCAAATAAATTGGATTTCGCCCTGATGTCTTCAAACCTGTCCTTCACTCTAGAGGGGTAAATGATAGATCGCTGACCCACGCAGACACTCATTACATAGCAGAATTAAGCAGTTCCTCAGAGTTTGTAACGAGAGCGTCACAATCCATCCCAGACTAATTGATAATCTGCATTCTGAACACTTTGGCAGTCTAGACGGCTGGGATGTGAGCATGTGATTGATTAACAACAGGTAAAGACAATGTAATAACTTCCTTTCTCTCTTTTCACATCCACAGAGCGACAGACTATCCAGGTATGTACCCTTTCAAACACTACTTATCTTTCTGAAAGTTTACAGAATCCTGTAGCTTAAACGTGAAGGGTTAATCACTAAGAAGCATCCAAATGTCAACCGAAAGTCAGTGTTTTTAAGTATTACTCCTATTAATTAAACTTACCCTATTCACTTACGTAATGGGCAGTTATGGTTTGTGCAGATACATAAATATAAATTATATAAGGCTGGAATAAAATTTAAGTGAGGACCTCAGACCATCTCATGTTCTGTCTCAGAAATGACCCTCTTTCTACTAGCACTTCCTCCTTGGACCGTTGGGAGCCTCTGAGTAGCCGCGGTATCGGAGAGATCCGTCGACCATACTCGCGCCACGACAGAGACGACGCCAGTGATTATAAGAAGGTATAAAAATTTCACACTGTGTTACATCTCAATAAACAATAATAGCTGCCTTGCAGCCATTCTCTTGTAAGACGTAACATTCTCTCTCTGCTTGCAGCTGTATGAGCAGATCTTGTCTGAAAACGAGAAGCTGAAAGTTCAGTTACGTGATACAGAACTGGAGCTGTCGGACCTGAAGCTGCAGTTGGAGAAAGCCACACAGGTGAGTCCCGTTCGTATGTTTTCTGAGGCTTTCTGTCCACTTTCCGATAAGGTTTCTTTCGGTATTATTTCATTTATTATTTATTATAATATAAGTCTTTGATAATGTTAGTTAATGCAAAAGCAATAGTTCATTAATCATTCATGTTAATTAATTGTCTTTATTAGAAAAAGTCTTCATAAAGATTGTTTAGTAAGTTTTAGTCAGTTTTAAATATATCTCTCTTGGTACAACAAAAGTGAAACTTGGTGAACAAAAGGGATTGGAACCCCTTTTTTGGACCTAATGTAAAAAGGCTTTAACACTGCTTTGGTTTTCTGTGAACTCGACCCTTGTGTTTTTGTGTTACAGAGACAGGAACGCTTTGCTGACCGGTCACAGCTGGAGTTAGAGAAAAGGGTAAAAATAACTGGCTTACACTTAAAGTCTGTTAAATGTTTTTGATCATCTCTTATGTTAAAGTGGCAATGGTTGAGCACGTATATGTTGTATTAATGATCACAATGATGGGGAAATGAATTCATTAAGGATCTTTAATTAATTATATCATTTATCAGCAGTTCTCTCCTTAAGGCTTTGAAATAAAGGATCACTAGGATCCTATTGCAGTGATAGTATTTATCTGGATCAGTCTGTTTCATGGCCTCTGTTGGCCATACGGTTGGTAACTGTTCCACACTGGTTTATGTCTGAAGGTTGCAAGCAGGTCTCAGGCCCGCCTGGGTGCTTTGGGTAACGTCTAACCTGAGTTTACAGTGCTTACAGCTCTGCTATTCGCCAAAGCACATGCCTGTCACTGCCTCTGGGGATTAGAATCAAACCCCATCAGCCAATCACAAAAGCCTTCTTTCACTCTGTGTGTTTTGACTCACTGTTGCAACACAGTCACTTTTCAAGAGTTGTATAAGTAACTGTGTATGGTGTGGTTTCTTCTTCAAAATTATATCTGCATGCATATAAAACAATTTTTGGTTGCAATCATCTGCCATTTTTTTCGCATCACTGCTCATTATTGAGACAATTGTATTTATGAAGTCATATATGACTATTGTGTGTTGTGTAGTTTTCTCCATTCGGAATATCTAATTGATCCATATTTTCTTTTTATCTCTCCAGTAAAATCAATGTCGATTTTTACTAGACATGGTTTATACTATTTAGACAATTATACAATTACATGTTTTTTACAGTTCAGACAGTTCTCTGTGGAGATTTTTACTTCATATCCAATGTACAATGTAGTACATTTTTTAGCCATTTTTTTTCATCCCCATCTTAATTTTGCCTAATTTATTCATCTCATTAACATTGACCACTCAAGTGCGTCATAACGCTAATCTCTCTAACCTACACAGTTATGATATAATTATAAATTATAATATATAATTATAACTGTGTAAAATGTACTTTTTGTTTAATTTAATTTAATTTTACTGTGTAAAAACTATTTTACTATGTAAAATAAACATTTTCCTGATGTGCTCATACTTTGAGCATAAGTAATCCAGACTAGATTTCTGGCTTCGGTTTTGCTTCACTAAGCAGTTTGTGTTTCCCCTCACATGCTTCCCTTAGTTTTGACATTCGTTCACTCGATGCATCCTCATGACTCTGTGTGTATCTTTCTTTACAGTGAAAGTGTATCATACAGCTGATCATGTGTTTTATGGGCGTGTGAGCTAACCTGTGTCTGCATGTGTGTTCTCAGGAAAGAAAAGCTCTAGAAAGGAAGATCTCTGAGATGGAGGAGGAATTGAAGGTACGTCTGTTTATCTGAAACTCAAAGGTCTCTGTATTTGATGAGAGTCACCAGGAGTTGATT
>JAZGTI010002078.1:0-38747 GCA_036877585.1 Botia kubotai
AGGTGCTTGAATCCAGTCATTGAGGAATAGAAAGCCTGGCTCTTGGATTTGGCAACATGCGCAGGGCCTTGACGTTAATGTCCCTGAATCAAATCAATGGATGTCCAAATCCTAAGTGTGTGGTGTGTACAGCCTTAAGGCCAAGACAGAGATTAAGACAGAGAGGAAGACAGAAAGGAAGACAGGGCAGAACGACAGACAGACAGAGAGAGAGAGAGAGAGAAAGACAGATTAAGGACCGACGATGCCGGCCTCTTTGTTCTTCTGGGATATGTGGATATGAAGAAGGCTTTGTGAGAATCAATAACACCAAGAGGTGGATCGGGTCTTAAAAAGGATTAGTGGCAAAAACAAAGCGCGCATAAACGTGTTAAAGACTCCACGGTAAGAGCACGTCAAAAAGCACAACGCTGACACACAAGATAATATGCGCATGGATTTGAATGTACCAATAGTATGGTGAACCTCTGAGGACTAATGGCTCTTCAATCCTTTCAAACAGGTGTTTGAAAGGAAAATATCCTGTATTCATCCCTCATGAAGGGTTTTATGTCAAAGTCTATTTGTTCTGCACTGCACCTTTAAGCAGCCGAGCCTTCAGGCTTGTAGACGTATGAGCTTTTAACGCGACCATTAAGGCCAAGGCCTAAATTATTGATCCACTGCCTCCATCAGCATAACGGTCACGTCCCCGGTATCACAACCCAACCGAGCCGTGCCAGGCCATTCCATAGCTGCAGTCTCTGATCTCTGGAATAATTAGGGGGATTGGACAGAGAAGTCTTATGATTTGGTGGTGGTGGAGGGGCACGGAATTGTGGGCAGTGGGGGCAGGGGTGATATCTCTCCAATCAAATCCGTCAGCAGTTCCTTAAAGACGACAGGTCTCATCCAGACCCAAATACAGCAGATAAGGCGGCAGTAAAGAAATAATAAAAGAATAATGTGAGAAGAGAAAGAAGCGCAGAGCAGGGGCATAAATAAAGATGTGGCGCGGTGGCGTAATGAATTCTGAAGGCCGGGATCAATAATATCAGCACTCTGACTCTACCTTATACATACACAAAGAGGGAGAGAGAAAAAGAGAGAAAGAGAGAGAGAGGGAGAGACGACTGTTCAAATATAGCCACATAGATAAGGCTTAAGAACTAACCGAATGGCTGTTTGCTGAAAGAATTTTTAGAATTAAAATTGCTACTGAGAAGCTGTGCAATTTGACAGTGTGGCTGTCCCACTGCAGGCGCAAACAATCCCGCTTAGTGTCGAGTATTGAGGCTATCGAGAAAGAGTCTGGCAGCTTGCAACAGTGACACACACACACACAAAAACACACTGCTGAAGTGAACTGGTGTGGGGGTGGGGGCGCTCTTATCTGCAGCAGTGAGATCAGACGACGAAAGAGCAAATGAGCATTCAGCACTGATGCTGTCCACCACAGAGACAGAAAATGAGATGGACAGATATTTAGAGTGTGAGCAGGGTTCAGAATTAACACTTGTCAAGTGTCAAATGAGAATAAAAATGTAGCTGTGGTGAGTAAACAAAACAGGTCAAGTTTATTTAGGAAATGCAACAAAATATGTGGTGTGTTTTGTGTGTCAAATCAATGAGAAAGTTACAGAACGCTTGATCTTCGTACAGTGACATATTGCAGCATTTTGCTATCAAAACAAAAATTCAAGGAACAAAATTACCCATCGTGATATTCTTACATTTTAAAAATTGTTTCATAATTTTCATGAGATGTGACATCTCATCAAAAGATTGAATATGATGCTGTGAATGACAATATAACATGCGCAATTTGCTGCAAATAATTTAGGGAAATACACGTAAATAAGTTTGTTTAGGACTTGAGGGGCGTTTACACTATGGATGATAACGATAACTAAAAAGATCACATTTAAAAACCTATATAGATACATGATAAATAACGATAACGATAGATATAACGATAAAGATACAAGGAACAATGTTGTTATCAATTTGAGTTGGAATAAATTTTTTCTGCTGATGAATGATAAAACACTGGCTGTCAATCAAATCCATTCAAATTCAAAGGACTTGCATATATAGCGCACCATGTGAGCTTAGAATAAACAGCATTATTGTGTGTTGGTGTGGACGCTGATATAGTTATTGTTATAGTTATCTTTGTAGTTATCGTTCTTTGTGTGAATGGGCCCTTAGGATGGAAAGCAATGGAAAAAAAGGGTTTATGGAAAATAATTGTCTTTATTTACCCACCACTGGCGGGTGTGACAAAAAGGTAATTTTGGACCCAGTGTGTTTTTGTGTGTGGTTGCGCCACACTACCACCATCCCCACATACCATCATCTCCAGCCCACGATTCAGTCACAAATGGGAACAATGAGTGTGGAGGGATTTTCAGCAGGCCTCTGGTAATAACAGACCTCATTATGTCCTCATTATGCCGCCATGCCAATGTTATGATGATGTTTCAGAAATGTTATGAACCAGCACTCCTATAAAACTCCCTCAGTAGACCTCTGCTTCAGGTTACAGTCCCATCTGGCTACACGAAGACATACAATGTCCACCGCCTGCTGCATGCTTGACAAAGCATTGCGGCGAGGCGTCACCTGGCTTGCGCAAATTCCACTCCACGCCGTGGAAACGGGGTGGCGCTTTTGCCAATGGGAGGGGTTATGCTATGCAAATGAGGCTGCTGGAGTTGTATCAAGGAGGCCCGGAGGCTGTGATCATTTTCTCCCACCATACCAGCTCGGCTCCCTGATCGCTCATACAGCACCACAGCCTAATGGTAGCCCATTAACATAATTGCCAACACAACTAGTGTTCCGTGTCTGAGAGTCATTCCCTATCCTTCAGGAGGAAAATATGGAGCAAGTGAGAGAGAGTCAGGGAGGGAAGAAAAGCATACAGAGAGGAGGAATGAAAGAATAGAGGGAATGTGAGTCATAATGCAAACCATTTAATGCGTTAATTATCGTATTAAAACTATCTATACTCTCTTTCATATAGGTAAGTTAGAAGCATGCAACCGGATATGATGGATTTGATGATGGGAAGAAAAGAAAAGTTTTGAGAGAAAAGAACAGACAAGAGGTGGAGAAAGAAAAGGGTCCTTAAAGAGCAGACGAAGAAAGAAAGGAAGCTGATTGGTAGGAGGTGGAAGGCCGATCTTCAGTCAGGCGAACGTGCCAGGTGCATGCTGGAGCACAAACCTGCCAGGCAAAATGAAATTCCCATTATTTTTAATTAATCCCTAATTAAAATATATTACTCCACAGATTCCGCAAATCTCTCTTAATATGCAAATGCAGCCCATTGAAAGATATTTACATATCATTAATTAAAGTAGTGCATTCTTTTAGTCTAACGAGCTGTGGTCCAAGTCTGCCAAAGAAAACCCCAGCCTACACAGCAGAGAGAGAGAGAGAGAAAGAGAGTGAGAGAAAGCGCAACAGTGTGCTGGACACCAACTACAACAGGACAATGGCAATATGGCTGCTAGTCTCACTAGCAAAATATGGCTACACATTCAGTGGGCTCAAAAAACTGAAATTACCAGTGAAGATGCTTCCATTTTGCTCATTTAATGTTAACATGTTCACGATTAAACAGTATTACCCAACAATTTTAGTAAGTAGTTGAATTTAGAAAACAAAATTAAAAATTCTCCTGACTTTGTAGTACTTGATATGCCCCCCTTTGGTTTTGATGAAAGTATGTACTCGACCTGGCATAAACTTCTCAGTTCAGGGTAATTATCATAAGGAGACAACCAGGATCTTGTTTATTTACATAATTTCTTTGCTATAACATTTTTAGTTTTAGGATTAAATGTAAAAAAAAAACAAATTTTCCATGTGTTCTCAGATTTTTGGACTCCACCGCACATCCTCTTTTACAATAGTAATAAAAAAAGATATGCATGTTATATACCAGTAAAAATGATTGTACCAAGCTTTTATATGACGTGGATAGGGTAAGTGCTCGGTTTATATTCTGCAGATATGCTGTCAAACACACATCGTAAGTTTCATTCGAGAAGGGGCACAATAAATGGAGGCGACTGGGCAGAATTCATTAAGTTGATAACCGCCGGCTCCATTACACAACTCCACTGCACTGTAATGACTTCTGAGGATTGGGAGAATGAAAAACACAGCAGAAAGAGTAAAAGAAAAAGAAAGCTTTGACTGAAAGAGAGAGAATGACAGAAAGGGAGAGAATGAACGAGAGAGAGAACATTATATATTATATAACGTATAGGTTGCTTCCTGGTTGCTAAGCTCAGTACCAAAAGACAAAATGGACATTAGATTACATAAACAGAATAAGCTTTAATAAATTCTGTAGTTCACTGGCTTAACCTCTGCCCACCAGATGGTCATTTGACACCAACGGATTAAGTAGCTAATTGCTAAAACAGACATACTGCGCAGGGAAAGTGCTAGCATACAGTCTTGGAAAAATGATCATGACACCCACAAGATTTAAATTTATAGAACACTGTGTCTGTGCTGCCGTTGACTTATTATGATGCTTGTGAACATCCTGTTCAGAATGAGATATAATGTACCATATCGGCATCTGTACTTCCTGTACTGTTTCAATGTGTTTCTCACTTCTAACACTTAAACGACATTCTTTCACTTAAATGTATTATTAAAACAAGAGATTGCTACAGATTCCATGCTAATGTTAAAGGTTTGATTGTGCTATTGTGTTAAGATCAACTTTACAACACAGTCAACTCTACAAACTGGTAAACTGGTAACAGGGAGCTGTGTTACAGGAAACACCATTGAACTTAACTTTAATGTTTGCGCCAGCTTAAAAATTCTGTTTCTCTTAGCATAGGTCTTCTCTTGCATAGGACACTAATCCCTTAATCATCTGAGACTCACATATGTGCAAAAAACATTCCACTTAAAACGTTCCCTTAGCATTTTTTCACTTTGTACCGAAATTTGTCTGTCAAAATAATGGAAAGGACAGGCTGGTATTCAAAGGCTTTGAATGATCACTGATCTATCATGTGGACCTGGCTAATGATAATCATGACTCTTAATGGCAGGCAATTCATTTCATAAATCCTATCGGGCTTGATGGCTGAAGAAGTTTAAAAACCATCCTTCATTAATGTTAATGGGCTTTTTTAGTGGAGGCCAGTTGTGGTTAGGTCTACATGGCAGATTTCCCAGGCTTGTTACATTGATTCCCTCTATACCGTATCCTGATTGGCAAAGAGATCCATCAATCTTGACTAGGATCCGCCCAGCTGGCTTATTTCAACCTTCCCTGGGTAAGTTTGGCAGCTCATGAAGTGAAGAGGCTAACACTGTATTCAAGATTCATTGTTTTGAATGGCTGGTTATTGAAATCACACAGTAGTAATTGCTGCTATAAACCATAATCTTCTATAAAAAGAAATCTTGGTGTGGAGACCAAAATTACAAACAGTAGAAATGCACGCCCACTTATTACCTGCATAGCAATTATAAATGGGCAAAGCAGCAGGTTTTAGGGCTAAACTGAATCTTCAGAACAGCACAAATTTTAACATGCATACAACTTTATACAAAGTGGTCTGTGGTTTGTAAGACGTCTTAAGATGCACAGTCTCAGGGTCATCAGGAGGTTTAGAAAAGAGCTGCATTCATTTACATTTTTGCATTTGGTAAACACATTTATCGAAGGTGACCTACAGTGATTTCAAGCTATACATTTTGTCAGTACATACGTTGCTTAACACAATGGGCATAACACAACATTAATATGAAAAGTGCACTTTAAAAACATACGAGCAGTATCTGACATTTGCAAAAAAAAAGCTTGCGATGAAATAACAAACCCTGAACCCTGGCCTGACAATATTTCAACATTTACTTCCAATAAAACTACTGGCTTAGTGCAGATTGTTTCACAGATAACTGATTTAATTTGCTTTTCATTACTCCCTATAACAAACTGCAAGTAAACAAAGAAACAAAAGGTACCAGATTAATTTCACATTTGCAATAAAAACAATGTTTTCACACTTTATTTTCTGCATTAATGTCATTACAGTGGTTCTGTGACCATGCTATTCTGGGACATTAAGCATTATAATTAGAACAATTCTCTAATTAACTACACAGCCGTATTTTACAAACAGCTAATACCACTCACATTCGTTACAACCCGCTAAGGTGAATAAATTATTACTGTAATAATGGAAGCCTACTGTTAAAAACGTACTTGCAGTTGTTGTCGGGACATCATCACATATTTTATACACACATAAAATCCAGCAGTCTTTTGATTTCCACAGTGTGTGTGGCAACTTGTATCACACTTTATGCTGACACATTTAAATATCAAGAAGAATGTGGCAGCACAAGAAGAATAAGAGAGTATTAATATTTTATAAGGTGCCGTGTTTTAACCATTCTGGGCGTGCGCGTGTGTGGTCGGGGTACTATCAGGTGGGTGGAGGGGGGATATCTGTGAAGACACTAAATTTGGACAGTAAGGAGTATCGTCCTGTCAGCGCGGCGGAACAGCGCACGTTTGAAACGGCCCATTTAATGGCAGCATGCGCCTATCAGCTGCACTCATTTGCATACTTCAGTGCGGCTCTGATGGATGAAGATGGATGAGAGAAAATCAACCTCGCTGAAACAACTGTTATATCAAGGTTAAACTATCCACAAAGCTCTTAACCTGCGCGGCTTTATCTCCCCGCCGCCTCCGCCGATATCAATTCATCAATAGCACCTTATCGGGGAGGATTTCCGAAGGACACGTGCTATGAGGTCTGGTAATAGAAAATCAAATAAAAACAGCGTGTATGCAGATATATGGAGGCGTCTGCTTACGATGCTGTCGGGGGATATTACGGGAAACAACGGCGGACTGCAGCAACAGGAGACGCCGGGCTGCGTTACCTGTGGGTCTGATATGCTGATGTCTGTTGTGTCATAAATCTAATACAAATATTGACAAGAGAAAGCGAACAACACTCAAGTGCTTTTAATTTACTTTTTATTACTGATTACTTCAAGGTTATTAATTATTCAAGTACATTTTTTTCCTAACTAAATTACTTGAAGGCTACACTGTTTGCATTAAAGTACTTAATATTTACTACTAAATAAAGAAAATGTTCAATAGCATATTTGTTTTTTGCTGTGGTACTACAATTGGTATCAAAAATGATTAAATTCCACCATTATTGGTATAGTTTATTGAAATACTGATATTGTGACTAACGCAATTTGCACTAACTGCTAGCCCGTGGCTTCAAACGTGTGTGGTAGGTTTAAACAGCTAAAACTGATGCAGTAATAATATAGTTGTTTTAATAAGTTTAAATAATAGTTTCAATGCTGTCCTATTATGCACACTGTGCAAATGTCAAAATACTCTGAATCAGATGTGCATGCTGGTTCTTTGCTAAGTCTTTTATAACAAAGCACAGAGCCTCAACCTTCGAAAAGACACTCAGTATGGTACACAATGTCACCAGCTGGTGTGTCAACACAAGCCTTTCGATGAGAGCCATCCAGTAGATAAGGACTGGATGGTGGAGGTTTAGCTTCAGGTCGAGGTAAACTCTACTGCACATGCCTTGACATCTCACTGTTCCTTTTTCTGGCAGGAGGCTTGAAATGTAATATATCACTGGAACAGCCTTCTTCCTCCCCAGCTCCCCAAATGCACACACACACACACACACGCACCTGCCACCCATGTTTCCGCTTGTGCTCTTAGCAACGGAAGACCTAGACAAGAACAGCTAAAAGTGGTTATGTAGGACAGAAGAGCACAATGCTGATTATGCAAAAGGCAAAAAAGGAAAATGACAGTCATTAATAGGATGCCAGGAGTTAACTGTCCATAACTAACACTGCCAAAGGCGAGCAGGAAGACAGAAGGAATAGGGAGTTAGTGTGTGTGTGTGTGTGTGTGTGTGTGAGTGAGTGTATGTGTATGTATGAGGGGGGGTATTCTGAAAAAGCGAACACACACTGTACAAACAGTTCTCAGTTTAAAAATGAACTATAATAGCAAACATGCAATTAGCCAAGAGATGCAAGACCTGCATTCTCAAGGTCAGCCGCTATTGAATATTTTGCATTCAGCACAGAGAAAATAATTGCCACCCTGACTAATTACAGAAGGTGACGGTGTTGCAATTCCAGCAGAAATGCACCATTCCTTCTTTTTCTAACATGTTTTTGCAAGGGGAAGCCCACTAAGCTATTGCAAGACCTTGAAATCCTTGCCACATGAAGGGTTTCTGTGTTTCCCCTCGATTAAGCTTCCGTCAGCATTGAGGGCATAGTGTGTCACGGTTCCTCAATGTGTGTGTTGTTGTCAGGCGGCCATGGTGAGCACTGACCCCTGCTAAAGCTCCTGCTCCTCACCCCGCTGTGCTAAAAGCTACCTATGCGCTCACTGGCCACCATGTTGGGAAGTGATCCAAATCCACCTCCTTATACTCCCCCTGCAGGCTCTGCTCCTCCACAGTCCGGAACGTGTTCGGTCGGATTCAAATGAATAAGACCATCTACAGCAGTAATCCAGCTTTTAGACTGATTGTGAATTTTTTTGTCAAATTTGTAATTTTATCAAAAATGTTTAAATACATTTTTATGCCAGATTAATATGCAGTTGATTTGTAGGTGGATTTCCCAATGTTAACACTATGGCCCAACAAAGTAATATTGGCTCGAACGATGGTGCAAGTTTGGGGGAGGGCTATCTGTCAGATGGCGGAATATTCAGTAATCCTGTTCAAAAACAATCAGCATTTTGCTATTACATTTGATGATGTTAGAAGAAATTATAGAAATGATACACTTCAGCTTTAACTCAACCTGATCTTCGAAAGTGGTTTAAGTAATGTAAGGCATAGCAAATGAATGACAAATTTCAGGATAAAAACATAGATATTATGAAAATATTATCTAATGCGTCAGTTAGTCACCGCTCTTCATTCGCCCACAAAACTCCATTTTAATCTTATAAATGGAGACTTAAACTGTTTTAATACTATAAAGTTTTGCCAATCATATGCAGACATCACACAACGATTGTGCTGGCTTAATTCATCATTTCTCTCCCTCAATCTCATGGAGAGAAAATATGTGTACTCGTGTATGTGTTCACCAAGGGGGTTAGGCAGGCTCATAGCCAGCCCTTTTGTTTCTCACGGCAGCGCCAGATTCATTAGCATAAATTAGAATATTTCACAGCAAGAGAGCGACTCATAGCTATGCGTTACCTTCACATAACGACACACGTCCTCCCGTATCCCCCCGACACCATCTCCTCGCCCACTGTAACATCTAACCCCCCACTGATTAAAAGAGAGTGGAGGGAATCTTTAGCACAGCCGCACCATGCCAATAGCATTACATTAATCGACATTAGAAACATTCATTACATGCTAAACAACTCAGGCAACATGCCTCTTCCCCAGCAGACTCTGCATATCAGATAATTTGGAGTAAGTATATGGAATGAATATGAAAATGCACTTTCCTGTTGAGACGTCGCCTCAAGTGCTAAAACATGGCTGAGGCAACACTTAAATTGTTTGGTGAAATCTAGCAAAGGTAGAAAATATCTGTGTCATTTTATTACTCTAATACAAACTACATGTGAAATAAATACACTGATATGTCATTTTCGAGAGCTTTAACAAAGTGTAGCAGGTATGTTAGGTCACACACTGTATCTGCTGTGTGTGTGTGGGTCTCCAGTCCCTTGTCGTTTCCCTGAACACAACAGTGAGTAAATGTTGATCGGTGCTGATTCCGTCCAATGAGCACGTGTCGACTGACAGTGTTCCTAAACTGCAGCGAAAGCCGGCCATTAATCTTGGTCTGGTTTAAGTAGCATATATTAATTTGTGTCATTTTTACTAAGTCGAGTCGGGAAGGGGTGCTCGCCAGTCCGTGTTTGACTGTTCACAGCGGCAGGGGAAGAGGAGGGGGGGGTTGATGGCTAGGGGGAATTTAGGTGGGTGGGTGGGGGGGTCTTTTATGTATTGCACGGCTGCCACTGCTGTCGTCAAAATCAAACAGCGGGACGCGGGAGAACAGCAATCCGCGGCCTTTGAATTAAACTAAATGAACTCCTGGGGGGTTGGTATGGCAACCATAGCTGGAAACGGCCCCGACTTTTACACTTAAGGCACGTAAGGAAATGAATGAATTGAAATGTGTTTGTAACAATGAGGATTTTGATTGGGTGGAAATGGCAGATAGAGCTCTAATGCTGTTATATGGATCACAGCCATTGACTGCACTGCTGAGGGGCTGAGACTGACTCCACAGAGACAATAACAGCATCTGCAGAGCCTTTTACTGTAATTCACTTTTTTTACGTCGGCCTACAAACTGCACCACAGACTAATATCAGACAGAAAAAGCTCCATCGCATCTGCAAGCAAATTTCCTCTCTAAAGCAATTTTTAATCCAATAAGCGAGTAGATGTTTTCGCTGTAATGGCCCTGAATATGATATCTGTCAAACAACTATGAACAAAGCTCGCTTTGCAGAATGGCTGCTACTGATGCAGCAGATATCCACACCGGACAGCGCTGTTGCCTTTATACGCTTCAGATGCATTCGAATCTTTTGAAAGGAAATGACCGTTTCTATCACTGTCATAAAGCAAACAATGACTAACAATCCATTTTCTTACAATACGGCATGACATCTGCTTTACTTCATATGAAAACTATTTTAGGCAGCATTTTTGCTAATTCTTTTATAATTATTACGCATGCAGCTTTTATGAGCTTTTAAAAATTAATTTGTCACACTGCAGAACAGATTTAAAATGCAGTAGGGAAGGCAAAAGTGTGCATAAAAATGATGACAAACTTAAAAGAAATGTTGAGCAGTTACAGAACTTAGGATATAAACTTAAACATGTACATTAGATAACATATATAGATTTATTTACATTTTGACCAAAAACCGTGATGTGAATTAAGAAAGGTCAAAGTTGTGCATCCACTACCTTCACACAAAAATTTAAATATCTTATTTACCTAAGTATTGTGCTCAAACATATACTATAAAAATACAAATAAAATAAAAAAATGTGTTCAAAAGGAGGTTTAGCCCTTACTATGTAAAAAGAATGATAAAGGTAATAACATGCTCATGACAAAATCCAGAAATAACATTTAGTCCTCAGGATGATTAATTTCATGTGTTGTGATGCCCTTCACACAGTCACAACAACAAACATGAGGGGGAGGGGGGTGAATGAAGAATTTTCCTGCTAAAGCAAGGTGCATGTATATTAGCATCATGTTGGTCAGCTGTCCTACACAACTTCATCTACAGTAATCAAAGGCGACTGTTTCAAACACAAGCAACCGCCCCAACCTTTGCCACTTCAATAATCACTCCATAGAATGAGGGTCTGGGTTCCTTCATTGACCATCCACAGGAGGAAAACGCCTCCAACACAAAAAACACTCCTTCACTATTCACACGGGCAACCTGTTATCAGAGCTAATTAGAGACTCCCACCTCCGTTATACATTTCTGTAATTAGGCTCTTAAAACATGATTAACATGTCTCAATTACGCCAGTCATCATTTGCATAATTTATAAGGAGCTCTAATTGCAAGTGAGTTTAGACTTGAAGCTGGGTAATAACAGAAACACACAGGAAACATTATGCTGCTACTGAGGCATGTCCGTTCCAGTGGCCCAAGTATGATTAGCAATCACGTTCCAAATAAAACAGGAGGAGGAGAAACTCCCCTCATGTAGCCATAGCAAGCACAATATTTCTCCACAATTCACCACGACAGTCGTTAGACATCTTGCCAGCTTACAAATCATGGCCACGCAAACAACAAATGATTTAAGAAATGAAGCCCAAACTTTATTAAGCGCCGCGTTGCAAATGCTACAATAATGCTACAATAATACTGACAAAAATATAAAGGTAAGAGAACGTTGTGAAAGAAATATTTGAATATTACAGCATATGAATATTACACCAGAAGTGAACAATAAGCCTACAAGAGTAATGTATTAAAAACAGAGTACAAAATGTACTCTGTGATTTTATATTGTAATGGCTTTATTAATATTTGGAAGAAAGGTCGATTTTTGAAGTTGATGGTAATTATGGAATAACTCCACAGCTGAGGCTTGTTAGGGGTAATTAATCATTAGGTTGAAACAAGCGTGGAGATACATATGAGGCAGTATCACTCATTTGACATGAGATACAAGGAAGGACATAACTCTTTGTGTGCATGTGTCAGGTTAAATGATAGCGGTATATCAAACAGCTCCATATTTGCCATCCACCAAAATCTATTAATTTATTGAACGTTACAAGAAATGAACTCTTCCTATTCATTTGCTTAACACCGTAACTGAGGTACCAAACACAGGAAATGTTTCCACACCATATCACATTTAACGCAAACCAATTATTTATGATCTAACGAGTTCATGCCAAGGTTAAATTTAGTATTTAAGTCAAGGTTTTTTTTAAAGCACTTATTACCATGGGGCTGAGTAGGTTCATGTGAAACAGGCTTGATGAAGGCCCCAAGGGTAAAACGGAGCACAGGTCTGCAACCTGATACACACAAACATGTTAATGTCAACCTTTTAATACACGTCCATCTATAAGTGCCAGTTCACTGAATTCACACACACAAACAACATAGTGGCCTCACATTTCCAAGAACACACGCTACACACACATACACAAATGCTTTAAATAATCAGAAACACTTGCGGCCCTAAATCAGTCTTGTTAAAAGGCCCCACCATGGCATCACATCCTGTTCCGTGAGCCGTGGTAAAGCGCCATGCTTGTTTATACTTGCACACCGGCCTGTGCCGTGTTAGCTCGGTCAGGGCCCGTGTAAAAATACACGACGAGGTCAGAAGTTCATGTCTGCTCTGTCCGCTGCTGGCACGCCGTACTGCCCCGCTTGTCAGCTGCTTGCCAGAGGACGGCTCATCACCATGGCGTCCTGGCTGTCAACACAATGACGCCACTAACACACAACACGTGGTGCGCCGGCAACTAGCAGCCGCGTCAATCTCTGCACGACGGCTATAGGTTATGAACAGGAGCCGTGTCATTCCACACTCGAACAAAGCAAATTGCATTCCAATAGGAATTATGAGTTGATCTTAAAGCATTAAGCTAAGGTGATTGGGCAGTTGATTAAAAAATTTCAAGTTGGTGTAAATGGTTAATGTGAGGTTAAACTTTTTTTTTTGTTTTAAACAGAGCCACTGTTTCATTAAGACTAAGTCTCAGTTGATCACATGACCTCCACAGTCTGCTATGAAGGCTAAGACACCACAGTTCCACAGCGCGCTATGCCATTTCAACAACAAAGTGGCTACGGATTTAATAACCTCGCTTTTCTGTAATCCACCTGAGACTCTACAGCTGTGACAGCGTACAACCCTAAAAGACGCTGTCTTTTTTTAAAAGGGAAAACATTTAAAAGGGCCTTATAAAAATGGTAGCTGCTCTCGTTTGTGCGTTCTGCACTCAGCACATTTGCAGTAAATGTCACGACGGAGGTTTTGAGCCATTTTCTTTGTGGCAGTGCCGGATTTTTAGTGGTGTCTGTGCAGTGTGAAATTACACCCTCACATTAAGTAGAGACGGCAGCGAACTGAGGTACAGCTCACAGCTAATTCTGTAGGAGAGAGCATGAGGTTTATAATGTACAAGGACCTTTCAAATCAAAACCTAGTTGCCCAGGTTCAAATATTTTTAGTGTTCACTAAACTAAATCACCTACAACCGCAAAACCAAACTCGGAATTTTAACAGAATCGTAACTGACACCTAGTCACTGGATCTATCAAGTCACTTTCTTATTTTCTATTTTCGGAGTTATTTTTTTATGTCATAACCAGGATACTATCAATAGCATCCTCTCTAAAGACATAAAAAGCAGCTAACTTGTTTGGTGAAAACGGACTGCTTCAGAACTCAATTCCCAGACCAGGGCTCAGAAAGCTACCAAAATAGCCTACAATAGCCCGCACAGAGCTGTATCTGAATGTTTGATACTTTAAATAAAATACATTTATAACAACAAAATCTTGTATGCATTTGCCCTCCTGTTTCATTTGACAAGTTCTCTTTCTGTTGCTCCCAACTGCAAAATAAAGCACTTCCCAATTTCTCAGCTTTAAAATGAACTAACAAAATACATTAATGAGCTAATGTTCTATTTTTTTACAAACACCGATCAAATGCAAGTTGGTTTGATTTCAATGATCCTATGCTCTTAATGAAGTCCTGAGAGAGAACGAAACCACAGCACAACCAAGAGCCCCCCCTTCAAAAACAACACCAGAGCTGCGTTCAAGTACAAACAAAAGCTCTACGTGAGGTGGAGGGGGGGCATATCGCATTGTGCAATGAGGTATGAAGGGAATAACACATACAAAAACAAAGACATCCCCACCACAAACAAACAAATAATTCACTGCACAGGAGAGTGACATCACAATAAGCTTCCAGGAAAGTAATACATCAAAAAAAGCTTGTCAGGTTGAGGTACTTGTAATGTTACCACCTAACATCACTAATAGTGCACTTGGAACTCCCTGCGCCTATCACGGTTCCTCTCTCCAGTCAAAGGCCCCACAGGTTCCTGGTTTGCCAAAAACTGCGTGAAGAGACACAGGAGCATAAAGCCAGGAAGAGGTCCAAGTCACTTTGTTCTTCATCTTGGAAACGAACTTTGAATGAACCCAGGGTGACGCCAGGCAGTTCAAAAGAGCCAGGCATAACTCTTTTTTTTTCTCCTCTGAGAACTTTGCTAAATAACAGGAAGAGAAAAGAGGCAGAGCGATCCTAGTGCCATGAGGCCCCTCTGATTTCTGACACGGTGGCCCTTCTAGGCTTTCTTCATACTGTCAGAATTTTACTGAGGGGAGGGAAAGGCTCTCACTGCAGAACCTTTTAGACGGTGTGGCAGAGGCCAACTTCAGCTTCCAAGTAATGAAATCTTTGTAAATTACACTTTGGGGCTAATTAGTTGGAAGATACAGTGGTGTTTTCATTTTACTTTGTCATTTGTTATTGTTTTCACTGTACCAATCTACCTCGAAAGCCTCAACTCCGGTCCATTGCATAATCTAAACAGCATGTTCATTTTGCCCTAATGCACAGTAGTGCTGTTGGACTTTTTCAATTGTTCTTGAAGTCTCATGACTTCTGCAAGAAGTCCCTTACTCAGCCATAGTTTCATTTCCTGGTAAACAAAAACTCAAAACGTATCCATTCCGAACTTTAGATTTGTATCTAACGCAGAAGAATTGTAATGTCGCAACAAGTTTATAAAACTCAGATGGGCATTTATCAAAACCATGAGGCTGAATATTTAAGACATTAAGCTGTTAAGCATGAGGAAAAACTGAACGGTTAAATATTACAAGACAATGAGTATAACGCCATAATAAAATCATGTTTTAACTGAAGCCACTGATGTTTTCATAAGCTAAAGGTAAAAGCTACAAGCGTTATGAACAGAGTAAAACAACTAAGATAAAAGCCACATCAATAACGCTCACTGCAGCATAACTTAAAAATAATACTCTGCAATGAACAAAGCTGTATTAAGTAATACACGCATGCACAGCTGCACAAATTATAATCCCATCACACAAAATAACAATAGCTATCTGTTTGAGGAATCTGAATTCTTGGTCCAAATTACAGAATATTTGAATAGCATGAATTTTAGTGTTATTATTGTAATATCAAATATTTTCAAACATGGACACCATGCAGTCTTGACTCTAATTGTGATATTATTCTATCTAAATATCTAATAATGTGCAATCTCATAAGACACACAATAAATCACTGTATTGAAGAGCTCTGTAGAAAAAATCCATATTTCAATCTCAGCTTTAACGTGATAACTGGATTTGAACGAAGGAGAGTATAAATACATGCTTACAAAGTTCCCCTTTCAATATCTTTACGTAAGACAAGAAAAACCCACCTGTTTTTTCTTTTATTTCACACAGGACATTGAACAGAGCCGGCTTCATTCTGTGACAATTCAGTGCATGTTTCCTAAAAACACAAGCAGGAAATAAATACCAAGTTTTCAAATCGCATGACCTGTCAAAACTGTCAAAATACAGACATTAGCCGTTAAAGGAGTATCTGCCGTGTCTAATACAGACATGCTTTTGAGCATTTTACAAATGGTATGTAATAGAAGACAACTGCCAAATGGCTATAAATTGTGCAGCACTTTGTGGAAGTGATGCATGTGTTAAATAAAAAATGATGTCAGAGCATCTAATCTGCATCATGGCTAACAGCATGAAATGTGAAATGCAAAGTGAAATTACTATGAAATACTCCATTCGACGATGCACCTTCTTTTAAAGAAAGCAGCTAACCGAGTCACTTAAATTAAATATTAATTAAATATTGATAAATATAAAAAAAACACAAATATAAAAGACATATTAATGCAGCAGTATTTCAGATGCTTGGTAATTACAAGACAAGTTTTAATTTATCAAATTTAATTTCTAATTCAAATGAACCAGACAGACAACTGAACGCGATTTTTACAGATATATTGGATAAACATGCTTTATAGTGTTTCAGAAACACCTGTGCAGAGCTGCTCTGTTACAGAGTCGAGAAATGTTTTATTAACATATCAGACGGCCACATAAATTATCTTTTAATATCTCATTGACTTATTGCATTTATGTACTAACATGAATTTATATGAAAATTATCATGTATACAGTATGTCCTTATAAGACAAAAAAGAACAGAAATAATACCAAGGCCTGTGAAAGCCACATTCTCATTATACAATTATGGACTTTCTGACAAATACCCGTGATTGTAAATTTCTAAGCATGCAGTCTCAGTAATATTTATTTCCTTGTTTAGCGCTTAGGTGCTTGCGGTCCAATAAATAAACTAGGATTGGATCCACTCGCAACATGTAGTAAGTCTATGTGGCACTGAATCAATGCGTTTTCTTATTTGTAATCTGCGGGATCCGGAGCAATTGGAAATCGAACGGTGCATCTGGAAAGAGGACAGTTCAGAATGAGCGCAGAGGCGCTTCTATGTGGCTGTTAAATATAAAAATAAAAAAATACAGCGTTGCATTTTTACGCCTGAAATAAAGTTTCAAAGGAGACGTAGACGAAAAGTTTGCGATATTTGGTCGGTGCGCTTCTAGCGGCGCGTAAACGAGACGCTGAAAATAAACCCCAACTGACTTGTTAAATAAAGGCGACGTGTTTCTGTGTACAGTACTGTGAAGTTAATCATAAAAAGACATTGTACATAAATTCGCTTAAACATACCTCGCCTGTGCTTCGTCCAGACTTTGGTCGGTTATGGTCATGATCTGTTGTAATATGTCTCCAATGTCCTGTTTTCTTCCATCGTTGTCTGCTCCTGTGCCATCCTGCATATGCTGCGCCAGGCCGGGGTGTCCGGCCATGCCCACCCCGTGAGAGGAGTGCATCAACCGGGGCTGATCATCCATCCTTGCCGTTGTTCTCTAGACTCTGTAGACTTATTTTTTCTTCTTGCCTAAAAGGAGGAATAGCTTAGAAAATTCCTTCAGAAACCCCTTGAACTCTCTCCGTCACTCCCCCTTTATAGTCTTGATCTCTGGAGCTCGCTTACAACATGGAGAGGGAGAGGAGAGAAAATGCAAAGCTCCCTCTCACAGCTGGTTTGGGTAAAATCTGATCTTGAGAGCTGCTTTTGGATCAAGCCACTCCTGTTCTTGCCACCAAAGACAAGACAACAGAAGCCAATTTGTATAAGTGCAACTCTAATCCTGTGTAATCTGCGACACTGGCGCGTAACTCCGGGTTTCCTTTACAGCTTTGCAACTGAAACAGGTTTAAGACGTGCTTTGAAGGCGTTAAACGCGTGGAGAGAAGTGCTTTTGTTTCGCACAGGTCTGCTGGCAACACTGACACGTAACGAGAGGCTCCGCCCACCAACACTGACACATAACACGAACCACGCCTATCGACGCTGATACTTGCGAAGCGGTCACGCCCACTAATCCGTGATTGGAAAAGAACGCGCTGATGGTCCCGCCTTGTATCTTCCACGACACGTCAGTCATATTCCCGAGGAAGGTGGGTCGCCGTAATAAGCTTTAAGATGTGGCGTTAGCGCTGGGACTGGACAGGGTGGTAACACGGTGATGGATAGGGGTTGAACATGAAAATAAATAATAGTGCTCGGCGCAAAGGCTCTGCCTTTGCTTTCCTCCACTCTAAACCAAGACAGCGCCTCCATTTTATCTCATTGTGTCAATGAATATAGTCATTAAAGATGAGCATCACTTATTTTTTTATTTGCCTTACATCTTTTATGTGTCTGGCTGGGCTTATAAAGCAACAAAACATCAAACGTCCCAGTCTTACGCTAAAAGCTGTTGCCTCTATTAGGTTATATAGAATGCATAGAATAATGGCATTTCTTGAGAAAAACACATAAGGTCAAAACAATTGTGATTTACAAGATAAGACAAAATAACCCATTGCCTTAAATATAAATATGTCCAAAAAATATCCGTCATTTTTTCTTTGCAAAAAATACCTCTGTATTATGCCGCTGAAAGACACCACACATGTCATGGCCACTCAGTGTATCTTGGAAAATTTATCAGACAGGCAGTTTGCTGAGCCATGTGGTCTATTTAACGGTATTAAATTCACTGGGTATTGACATGGACCTCAGAATGTGGCAGAAATGTCACGGTCTGGCTGCAGGTGCTGGGGAAAGGACCAATAAAGAGAGTGTTAAAGAGGCAGTTTCTGATGCTTGAATACCCATCAGTGCAGCAAATATTCCAGTAGCACCGCTCAGACTATTCATGTAATGTCTCATCTCTGTGCTCAACATATGAGCTGTGTCACATTTCATTATGTTCCTTATGAGAAATGACACCACTTTAACACGTTCCACTTACACAGGATTGCTGATATATACTGATTGTGTAGGTAATATCACAACTTTTTTATTGGATACAAAATCATCAAGTTCTGACAGCAAGCAGGGATGTGCAGGATAATGTGAAAATCATTCTTAGCATTACGACTCTAGATAAAATTCCAAGTTTATCTAACAGATTTAGGCTTGTTTTAAAAATCCTGTTTTGGGATTTCATCTCAACCAACGTGGCTGAGATAACAAGTGTAAAATTAAAATTTTTAAAGCATAAATGTAATTGTAAAAACCTGGATTTACATTCCTTTAATTTTATGTATAGAGCTGAATAACGGTTCGACATACTGACAGACCATCCAAATATCTATAGAAACACCTTGATGTTGCTTTATAAATGATGACAAAAACATGATCTGTACTCTTGGTTCAAGACATTTTTTTACACCACGGAAGAAGTAAAAATCGACCCATCAGATTTCTCATTAGTTGAAGACGAGGAGGAACTAGTTAATGATAGCAGGAATTTGTGCTGCACCTGTGATAGTATCTGAGAACTGCTGGCCTGGAACAGATGTATAGGCTATGTGACCTTCCTTAGTGGAAGCAGACCTCTATGATTGTCTGACCTCTTCACAGCTATTGCCTGGAGCCAGAACAGCCTCTACAACATCATGTGCTATAGCCACACAGCTCAAAGTCAAACATCCTTAGAACCAAAAAGAAACAAATGCAGTGCTTTTGCACCGAGTGTTGATTAGCAAACGGTTAGCTACATGCACACTTGTGTAAAAATGAGTAAAATATTGAAAAAATGACACTGCTGCATAAACACTAGGAATATCTTCTATTAATAAAAAATGCCACATCAGATATAAATATTAGCATTTTGATACATTAGCCATATTTCAACATTTGCTGGTCATTCTAGCAGTGTCAAAAACTGCTCGCACATTAAAAAACTGATGCCCGATCTAAATTTACAATGAGCCTCACACAGCAAATAACACACTTAAGGATATTTGACATTCTCTTGTAGATTCTTGAACTCCAGTGGTTTGAATATAGAGTAGCTCAGTTTTCCCTGCCGATCAGCACTTCTGTATTCCCAGCGGTGAGAGGAGCACATTGCGCTACTGCCGAACACTTTTCTAGCTCACTCATTTCATTCATATTTATGCCAGCTCATCTAAATTGTCCTCTCTAATAACGTGTGATCTGCATACTTTTGCTGATATCAAGCACATTCATCTTTTTCAAAGCTTCCGGAACATTTCAATGTCTTAAATGGTGGGGCAGAACGTGTAGCGGAATAGTCACATAAATATCAGAGAATTAAATATAAACAAACTTTGTTTTGCCCCGTCAGTCTCGCCATCGGCAATCTTCCACACAAGAGGAAAATCACAATGACAAAAAGAAGAGATTTAAAGTTAAGATGTTACGTGATAAGACGAAGCTGCGATGACAAGGAAGCTGATGCTATTGGCGTGTTACAAAATATGGCTGTGTATTTTACAGCAAAGAACACTAAGGACTAGCAGAAGCTCTGAGTGTGGTGTTGATCTGCATCAGTCATTTACGACTATTAAGTAAGATAGTAAATTCTTATCACCTTTCTCATGTCACTGAACAACACTAAGTAAAGCAACTTCATGACTCGTCTATTGATCACTGTTGCGCGGCGACCAGGTTGAGGAGACATTGCAGCGCTACAAGCTTCAAGTACATCTCTCAGAGGAGGTTGTGATGAAATATTCAGTTGTTTGGGACGCAGTATCCCCCAAGCATGTATAAAAGGCGGTGTGAAATAGAGGGTCCTGAACACAGCTTGATTCTGCATAAAATACAAACCTTCAAACCTCTCCATCTCGCTGACTAAAAACAAGGCTGGAGGAATTAAACTTTCATTGTGCTTTAAATGGGTTACAGGCCGGCAGTTGAATCAGCATTTTGCATTTTCCTACAGCTTTGGGGATGAGAATGAATATACCTGTTTACTTTGCATTGCATCCGTGAGGGACAAATGTGTGTTTTGTCAGTCATTACCTTCTGTAGTCACGTTATAAATTTAAGAAACATGTAAACACCACCGTCTGACCAATTTCTGGCCTCATCAAAAGCAAGAACAATGTTGTCCCGTTATTTCATATGCAAAAGGCTGTTTTGCATCATAAACTGCTGAAACGCTGGTTAGTTGGTAACTTTAACTCATCTAAATGCGCCCTTTTCGAGCATCTTTACGCACGGCTGTCAATTTTCTGGGCCATTGTGAGGACACATGCCATGCAACTTCTCCTGACCACAGAAAAGAGGGAGAGGGGGCCTGTCATAAAGCATTCTCATTTATGGCTGCAGGGTGGATGCCTGGAGGAATAGAGAGAGAGAATTCTACTGTAAATGTCAAGAGATGCTACTGGAAGGCCACTCAGCGCCTCCCACCCTCCCATGTGAAAAGGCCACTTAGAGCAGTGGGCATATAGCAGGCTGAGTTTATGTGCTGACCCAGCGCTCCAAATCAAACTTAGAAATAGCAGGGGCTGGGCAGTCTGGGTCGGGGGAGGTGAGAGTATTGAGGGAGAGAAAGACGTTAAAGGAAAGAGAAATCGAGAAAATAAATACTAACTATAACTATACTAAAAAATACTACCAGTGACCTACATGTTTAGCCTTGGCGATACATCATCCACCTTAGCTTATAGGTCTGGTTAAAATAAACATGTTTGGACAACATAACTTTGTAAACCACGAAACTTCTTTATCTTCTTTCCCTTTAAAAGTTTTAGGAAGATAAAATACTAATTAAGTGTTTTATATTGCTTTATAAGTCACCAATGCGAGGTTTTCGAGGCGTTCTGGCTGTTCGTAGCATTTTTTGGGACTTATTTGCATTAATGAAATGGCTGTTCCTTGTCACAGTGTGTTGTCTTTTATTCACACTCCCTTTCTTTATGCCGTCTCTAAAATCCCTGTACGACTCCTCGCGGGAGTGCTGTGGGAAAATCCGACTGTCAGTAACGACAAGACAAATGAATCGCGGTGTCAGGCGCGCGTGACTTCAACGATGACAGATTGAGAAGAACTGTCCATCCGTCGACAGGCATGCTTCAGTTTTGAATTAATAAATCTGAATAAAATATTTCCCTACACGTGGAAAGGAGCGCTGGCATGTGCTTTCAGTTCTCGTGAGTGCGTGCAGTGAGTGACCGAGGTGGACACTGATGACAGCTTACCATAATTCCACCTGGCCATCAGATGCCAGTCTGTCGCTGTTTACATGTATCTGTTTTGTAAGAGGGAGTGAGACAGCACCCCTCTGGTTTCTCACAGTATCTACCAGTGAGATGGCGAAACCTGAAAGTGGTGATATTTTATCATATTGTGAGAGATATTCCTGAGTAATGGGTAGAAAAAAAAGAAAATTAAAAATGACCAGAGATAAGAAAAATATTGTAGAAACTTTAAGCTGGTTTGCCCATGCACAGTAAAATGATAACGTGTTACCAGAAAAAGCTGTTTTTGAACCTAATTTGATTTTAGAACATTACTAAAATGACTAAAATCATTTTAATTGGTATTAATAGGATAAGAAATTCATTTTACATTATGTACTTTACTTGGAAAAACTAATTTCTTGAAATATTTATATATTTAGTTACCATGTCAAGATCATTTTTGGGTTCTTTGAAAAAAAATGTGTACACTGTATATAATCATTGTAATGTATAATCAGAGTAATTAGACATTAAAATGCATGTTGTGGAATACTATATAAATATGCAGGCAAGCAGATTACATAATTTTTTAATGAACAAATATTGTGTTAAAGAACACTGGCTTAGATATTTGGATGTCCATAAAGCACCCTTGTACTGTAAAGCAGCATAATAATATCACAGAAAATTAAGCAGAGGACTATATATCTGTCTCAATGATTTTCCACAAACTGAATTGATTTATCGCAGAGAGCAGCCGCTTTAATCGCCGTAGCTAATAACCTTTTAGACAGGAACACAAAATCCCTTTAAAATGAGTAAAACCAAGCAGTCATATTGTTAAATAGGTGTAAATGGTGCAGGAACAATAGGGAGCTTCTCATAAAGTGAAAGCGTCCCCTGGAATCTGGGGCCCAGAAGGAGCAGGATAATGTATGTGAACATCTGCTGTGTGCAGAGGGCTGCCAGGACAAGACAAAGCCATGTGTCCAGGCATGGATGCACACACATGGTCCCCCACTACACACACATAGACACCTCACCTGGCCAGCCTCAGGAAAGAGGAATAAAGACTCACAGGAACAATGGCTCCTGTAATAGAACTGGCTGAGGCTGAAAGGAGCAGAGAAAAAAAGAGAAAATGCTGAAGGAAATGAGAATGAGGGAAAGACAGAAAGAAAGAAAGAAAGAATGAAAAAAAGAAAGACAGAAGGAAAGAAAGAAAGAAAGAAAGAAAGAAAGAAAGAAAGAAAGAAAGAAAGAAAGAAAGAAAGAGAAAACGCATCCATGCCTACAGGGCAAAGAGTACATAGCTGGTGATGGAAAGAGAATTCACGTCTAAATGTGACAAATCTTTATGCTCAAAGGCTTAGCAAATGAATATGCATGAGAGAATAAAATTATATGCCTTTAAGCAGGACACTTAGTCTGTGTGTTCACCCTCAGAGGATTTTCAAAGGTACAGCTGAATATGAAGACAATATACTATCGAATCAAAAGTGGTCGTATAAAAAAGCCCTCGGCCAAGTATAAATGTCATGACACCATTCAATGCCATACAGACTGCAGCCTTAGAGGGTTGAAGCAATGTAAAGAAAGATTAGATATTTGTTATTGCAATCCATTAAAATACAATTTTACAAACATCTGCACCCCCCTAAATATCTGCCAGGGATACAATATAGCACAGACATACAATTTTATATTGCATATTTATGTGGGTTAACGTTCCTGTAGTTCAACTTGTAGAGTACAGCACATTCCCAGAGGACACACATACTTCCCAAATATATATCTGGAATACACTTGTATTCAAATACAAGTCCTTGTATTTTTTGTTGTGTGCTGTGCCACGTGGTATCAACCTATTAAATCTATGTAAAAATATGCAATGCTTAAGGAACTGTCACACAAGACACAAAACTTTGAACTAATATAGTTCTAAGGTTCATGGAATGATGCAAGTTTTGAAGTGGAGTCTGGCAGATGTGGCCATCATGAGCGGCCATTTTTGGTTTGAGGAGGGGCTTACGCGGACAGAATACATTGATGTAATGGACTATGTGGGGCGATTGCAAGCTAGATCACAAAATGTCTTAGCCTCAGGTGAAAGGTGCTTGGCTGTTAAACACAGGCACATGCGAGGGAGGGGTGTTAGAGATGAATGGACCATCAAATATTGAAGAAATGTCAGATGAAAACAAGGAGCATCATTTCAAAAAGGCAGTAAATGTGCAGTGCTATCAGCATGAAGATTGTTGGGGAAGAGCATATAATCGTGGAGCTTTGTGGCAAGCTGTTTGACAAAAACCTCTTTAATAGAACAAATTCTTCACTCAAAGTCTTCACTCAAACTCAAAAACTCATATCATGGCAACCTGATGCGAGATATTTTTTGACCAAAATATCTCACATAACTGGAAAGTTTAGCTTTGTGCTGTGAAAAACGAATTAGTTGAGAGTTCTCTTGTTTGTAATTGTCTATCAAGAATAATTGTCAAGAACTGTGGCCAACTTGAATTTGTTTGTTCACTAAATGTTAAACGTCTCCATCAGCCAAAAAACAGTTTTCCTATCAGTTGTAAGATCTCTTGCTCATCAAATTTTAAATTAGAAACACAAAGCAATAATAAGAAACTTCAGATGGGCTTTAAAGCAGAAGACATCTTGTAATGTAAAGACGTATAATTTATTATTTTTTTAAAGACACACATAAACCCTTAAAACTCCACATTAAAAACCAACAACAGCATAAAATAACAACAGCGAATAGTGAAACAATAATCCTATAACAGTAACCATATAATTTATCAGTGCACAATGCATGCTGGGAACTTACAAAGCTTAACTAATCAGCAATAATGTCTGAACTACCAGTTGTACAGTTTAACTACCTTAATGCAGGATATTGCATAAAACTCCAAAATACTCATATGCAACAATCACTTGTATAATTTGTAAATTATTCTGATTTTTACAGTAGACTAAATAGTTCATAACTAAATTTTATTTCGCAGTCTGGATGAGATGAATAAACTCAAAACACTAATCTGATAATAAAATCCACCTCTCATTTTTCTCTAATACCAGAGCGACATCTCAATCAGTCTTTGATTAACACCCAGGGTCAGCGTTTGTCCAGTGAAATTGATTTAGGGTGCCACACAATCATAAACACCAGCCTGCCTTCATATCTGCTGGAAGTTCTCATATCTGATATGCAGCCACATTCAATAACTTCATAAACAGACCCAGTTCTTGTTTGCAAACAATGTTCCACATCCACAAAATAAGGTGATAAAGCAAGAATGAAACCACAAAGAAAAAGAACAGAGGAACGAAGCCAAAAGAGCCGCGTGAAATGTCTCTGGTCAGGAAGGAGTTAAGGCCATAAAGATGTACCTCAGCCCTGACCCTTCACACACCAAGGTATCCCCTGCGTGGAATTCTTATTCCCCACCAAACTGACAAAGTGTTTTTAATCTTTTCCTCCCCTGTCTCCTGGAGATTGGGGAAACAAAAATCAATACTCGCTGGCAGGCGATCTAGCAAGCAGGTGAATTACAGAGGCTGCACTCCGGCCACAACCACACGGAGGGAGGCCTTGGAGGCAAGGGACCTTGGGAGTTCAGTTTGAGATGCAGGGGTCAGCGGTTCAGCCCGGGTCCGCAGTCTGAGGAGCGGCGTATTTACTGCAACGGCTCACCGTAATGAAAAATAACTCCAGGAGAGAGGAAGAAAGGGAGAGAGAGAGACAGCAACTGAGTGAGGATGAGGAGATGATGGTGTTTGGAGTTGGGGGGGGGCTCGTTTTATTTTTGTCAGCAGGCACTCAAATGAAAGGCAGGGAAGAGAGAATCAGAAAGGTGCAGAATACACTATTAAGCATAAACACACTCTGACAGCAGGGTAACCCTAGAGTGCACTCTTAAAAAAGGTTCATTTGGGTTCAATATAGAACCATTTTTTCTAAGAGTATAAGAGTTCTTCTAAGATGTAATTTGGTTAAAATTACTTGTTAAAATTATCTGTTAAAATTACTATCACACCACAGAGATAAATGATTTTGTTCTGTGCACTATATGCTTTGGATGAGCCTTTGAATAGAGCCTTTCCTGGCATGCTAGAGGCAATTTATAGTATTGCTAAAAATGTAAAACCACAATAAATCGCTCTGATATTAACACACTGGAAAATGCCTTATAAAGACAAACGTTGTATTGTACTCTATTGTCGTAACGCCACCAAAAGTATACACAGTATGTTGATCTGTATGTTTATTTGAGGTTGTCACATTTATCATACATTCACATTTATCAGTGCTATACAATAAAACACCAAGCGCTTATTGAAAGCTAAAATTAGGAGGTTTTCACAATCAATAGGCTGGCTAGCACCTGTCGATTTGCTTCTTTCTCTGGTAATTATCCTCTATGTCCATGCAGCTGTCACTGGCAAATCAAATAATACAATACAATACAATTTAATATCTATAACACATTATGATATAGATGCTATAAGGTTGGTATACCTTTAAATAGAGTTGTTTTGCTAATGTGCTTTCATTAATATTGTTTAAAATGTATTTCTGACCTGTTCTCGGCACATTTGCAAAGGTTTTGTTGCACTTGACAGTTATATGAATGATTCACAATAATTCAATAACAATAAATGTACAATTAAAAAAAACAATAAATTGCTTTATGTGGTAACATACATGTAGTAACAACTAGCTTAATTCAAGCAAATTTTATTACTGATTGTAAATAATACTCATTTCTAAGGGTCGGATTAAAAACAACCCCTTAAGTTAACAATTGCAGGTATTTGTTTCTTTATATGTCCCATTTTCATTTATAAACATTCCAAAAATTCTTTAACAAGCTGAAATGTGAGAATACACTCACCCATATATTTGGTGTCATTCCCAGTGAGCTCATTCACGACTGACAAAGGCAAGCTATGTATTACCACTTCACCAAATTTATTTTCTCTATATGAAATAAGCACCTCATTTAGGTAAACAAGCGTTCTGTGTTGATGGGGAGATAGTTTCAGGAAGCTGTTGCAAAAATGTCAGATTACTCAATTACCCCACCACCCGACAGCTGGCAGCCAAACAATTAGGACTGTGAGGATGATAATGGTGATGATGATGAACCAATCTATAATGTCTTTCTTTTTAAAACGAAGTGCAGGAATCTCTGTTATGACCCTGGGCTTGCAGGCCTACAACAGGGTTTGTTTCAGTTCGTATGGACACAAAGAAAAAGGTGCAGAGATTCCAGACAATGGTAATTATGCCATTTCTCCTTTAAAGACATGGATCCAGTATTGAGGACATTGCAGACCATCCAGCACCGCTTCCATTGAACAGTTGGAGCCTTGGGAGTCTGTTGCAGTGGATTGATTTAGACAACAGGAAATAGGTGGATCTTGCTTCCATGATCAATGATTGAAAGTTATCTCACGCTTGCTCTCAAAGGCCTTTTTTTGTGGTGCTAGAGGAAATAACAGTTCTCACAAAAAACGTGCAGCATTAAGTCACATGAGATTGCGTGGTGAAATAAAGCACTGGTGATGAGGTGAATCATTCATTAGACTAGTTCACCCCAATCCAACAAACATCACCAATCACCAGATTTTGATGGGTTATTATGGATCCCTGCGTTAACCCTGTTGGTGTTGGTCGGGGCAATGTGAAAATGACAGTTACATTTCTTGACATTATAAATCCAGTCCTTTAGAATGCTTAAAGTGTCACAGTTTATTGTCCTTTAAACAAAAACAATAGTTGTGGAATGATGTACTATTGTTCACAGGGATGCCCGTATTTCTCGTTAAGCTCCAGTAGTCCACTGGGATTTTAACCACGAAAACAAGCTTCTGGACAGAGACTTGTCAAGGAGAGCCTTTGAACTTCTGGGCTTTGCAATCTTGTTTCTGTTTGTTAAAAATTTCATGTTGCACCTCAGCACTTATTGGAACACTCTGCGGAACTAAACGAGCTGAACTCTGGTCAACCCCCGCTGAAGGGCTGTTCTCTTTTTGTGTCTCTCATTTGCATTAGCATATTAGAGTGTTTTCTGGGAAAATGAGCTATAGAAATTAATTCAGGATTAATTGGTGCCTTTATCTCGTTAGGACAATCTAATTTGGGGGATGATGGAATTGTTTAGACTCCCTTTTGCATAATTGGATTGCAGTGAATGACTGTCATTATCGTCTCTTTAGCGGTGTCTGTGGACCCCCTCTTCCTGGCCTCTACCTCGTAAAGAGCCATCATGTGTTCCGCCAGTATTTTGCTAACCCCTGAAACACAGCGCTAAGCCAGAGACGAGCATGTGGCTAACAGCACAGCAGTGATTAGCTCTCATATAAAACCATTAGTGCACAGTCAAAACTGTTCATGGCTAACTCGTAGTCTATATCCCATCTGACACACAGCATATAGGTGCTAACAAAGGAGACAAAGGATTCTGCATGGGCAAAAATAGATGTCTGGCTTTGTATGTGCCAATTTGTATGTTTTTAATTGTTCATCATTTTTGACAGAACATCAAATTTTACATTTAAGTTCTCAGGGGGCACGTGTACTGATAAAGCAACTGAATGTGCAAAAGGTGTATTTCATCATTATCATAGTCCTATATCCATGTAACAGCAGTTTTGATTGGCAGTGGCTTTTTACAGTAGCCTAATTATCTACCTAACAAGCATCTTCTAATGCTAACAATAGTATCAAATAAAGTTTCCAATTTTATCATCCATCAGCCAGGCTAGATATATGCAGAAGATGCTTAGACATATGCTTTAAAAGCAATTGATTAAAGGAAGTGCCTTAAATACCCATGATGCTGATGGTTAACTGAGAAAACCTTTATGAGCGGGCAGATATGCTGTTCTTCAGCACACACTAATGTTTAACAGGGTTTTACCACCGTACACTGTTCTCAGAGCTGCAGCATTAAGACGTTCCATTAACAGCCATCCCTGATGGAATGAGAGGTCACTGGAGTATCAGTTGATTCACTGTTGTCAGCACCCACAATTCTTGTCTGCCTAAACTGCTTGGTAACTATGGCAACAAGGCTAGAGGGCCCACCATTGTCTCACGTGGTGAAAGAAATCAGGGATATTTTTTACACAGCCGGAATGAGCGTGTGACAAAAGGGAAAAGGAGAAATGAAATGATACACAGCCAAAGATCGATTTAAGATCACAAAGCACTTATCAAATTTTATGGGCTCATAATAACTTTTTCACCCACACTGAATGTTGATGACTAAACCATCCAATGAAGTTTGAAAGCCTCCCTGCCTGTCTTTCATCTAGACATTGAGAGCTGTATCATCACTGATGTGCAATGTGAAAACATTATTATTCAAGCACAGCTCCTAATGCTATTATCCTGCGGGCCATTCGAAGTTGTAAACAACAACGGATAGAGAAATGAAATTCAATGTGCTAATGCCAGACAGCATACAGTCCATAAAGCCTATCCTTAAAATACCCATTGTAAGATTACCAGGCTTTGGAATATCATTGTGTGTGTGTATAAACAGTATGTGTGACCTGTTGTTTAGTATTGTTTAAATGTGCAGTATATGATGACCTTTTAAACTAAAGTGAGAATGCAACTGTGCCTTCTCTGTGTCAGTAGCATCACCAATAACAGTTAAACAACAAAAAATTATGATAGTTTCAAACAGGTTTCCTACATACTCCCCCCATCAACCACTGGTTGGGCAAAGAGGGGCCGCCCTAAATTTACAGTAAACAGAACAATGTTGCAAACAGAACTGTTGTAAACAGTGTTTACATTTCTGGGTAAAATCAACATACAAATGGCTTACTGATAGTTTAATATATTGTACATAATTGCATGTACATAAATACATAATTGCATCCTAAGCTGGCATAGGAAAAAGTACTTATTATAGGTCCTTATTATAATATATTCAAAAAATTTATTTTACATTTGTATATTCCTGATGTATGTATAACCTATCTGCACACAAATTCATAAATCATTTTGAACAATGGAAACACCAACCACTTTAACATTTATTCACAATATGGCTATAAGATCAAGCATTGTAAGCTATACTCCTCTCATTAGGTTTCCATGTAAAAGTGGGCTGTCAGTGGAAATATTGCACAGTGACTCAATATTGATGACTTTGACTAAATGTCTTTCAGGTCACTGGTGGTCCATACGTGATGAGGAGCAGAGGAGAAAAGAGGGAGACAAGCAGAAATAGACGAGGGGAGGCAGAAAGGGAGCTAGTGAGTGAAGCAGCTCTCCTGTGGGAGTTGGAGACATTAGGACCCATCAGCTTGACATACGAATCATTCTCTCATGTAAACATAAATATGAAAGTGTGTTCCTGAAGTCATGGCAATTTCTGTTGCTAGGCTACTATGCATTAAGCAGTGTAGCTGTCCCTGTTCATTTCGCTCCAGGGATTTCAAAGACAGCAAAAGAACCTGCCACCTATAATGAAGATTTTCTCCAACTATGCAGCCTATGTGAGCTCATAAACATGGCTTTAAATGAATCAGTATAAGGTTCTGAAAATAGTTTTATTGTTGCATGTTACTAGGCCACACATTGCATGCAGAAATAACTTAAAACTAAGAGTGGTGAGGTAGGAGGCGTATCATATGAGCCTTAAAGAATATATTAAACTAAAAATGCATTGCACGCAGCAGAAATAGTTTTTTATTTTGCATTTTGCTGAACTGTCTTCAGAAGAAGACAGAAAATCAAAGGTGACGAAAACCAAGCCAGTCACCAGGTTTATACAAAGTATATACATAAAGTATATAAACTTAATATATATATAATAATATATATATATATATACTTAATGTATATAATTTGTTTAATTTATGTAGCCCTTATGTCTGTGATGTTTAGTGTTTGTTTAGTGTTTGTTTTATGTAGCGCCTTTATCTGGAGAAACGTTGTCTCGTTTCACTATGTACTTGTATATGGTTGAAATGACAAAAAACTCCACTTGTAACTTGTAACTTGTTTCTACCATGTTACCAGCCTAAAGCACTGTGCAATGACACTCAAAAATTTAAAAAATTTAACCGTTTAAACATTAACTTTCTTTCTTTTAACAGGTTACTTACAACTGTGTTTTGTTCTTTAAAAGCAAAAATGTAAAATTTATCTAAAATAACAACCTGACAGTAGACTAACACAATATTTTTGACAACTAATCCAAATCACTCCTGGTTAACAATACAGTTTTGAGTTGTGTTGTGACCAACACACACTCAAAAATGAACTCATTACCCTTATTTAAATTAATAAAGGTTTTCACACACCCTTGGCTTATTTAGTTAAATTGGTTTTGTGGGGTCAAAACAATTCAGTTAGTTTGCATCAAATTGTTTTACTGCAGTGTTTCACTTTTCAAACAAAATTTCCTATGCCTGTCCTATGTCATGTGGACTTGAGGGTTAATCACAGCTTTGTGATCAAAACAGCACTTAAGATTAACTACAATGAGCCTGTTTAAGCCTGTTTGAGTTTAAGCAAATGCTTAATACTTTTTTGTACAGTGGTAACCTCTTACAACTAACTTTTAAATAGCAGAATATAATAATAAACATTCATAAGTTTTTTCCTGTTCTTGTTTTATAATGGATAAAATAACACTTTTTCAACATCAACTCTCATTATCCAGTTTCATGCAAAACATGTCTGGAACTCCTCTGGCCGGTTAATGCTACTTCAACACAACACAAATCATTTATGTACTCCCAACTCAAATGGATTAAAGGCACAATATCGCTGCATCTGGAATCGCATTCGGTAACTGTATGTACTGAATTGAATTAAGCACCTACTTATTGACCATTACAAACAGTATGTTCTATATATATGTGTGGGTGCAGTCCCCATACATTCCAGACATACTACATCCACCAGTGTCATGTTCAGTCACCTATGGCGTCAGAACAACATCTGTGAAAATAAATCACTTAGGTGTTTTTAAATATGTATAATTTAACCACAAGAAATACATTTTTGGTATCCTATCACATACACTAAAAAGAGCTGCTTGGCGTACAGTTTTAACTTTTTAAATTAGACGTTTTGAAAAACAGATATTACGCCAAATTTTGTAACACTGTGCAAGTGGTTTTTGGATACTTAAATTTAAAAAACTTACATATTGTGTCTTTAATGTATTTAATTAGACATGAAAAAGTAAGGCTGTAAAAAATTGTATTAACTTGTTTCAATTAAAACAATTTTCCAAAAAAAATTTCAATTTCAAATTAAACAAGGGGCAAAATTCTTTTTTTGTGTATTTATATAACAAAAATACATAGTTACTTATGTTTTTAACCATTTAAAATAAACCTAAACAGTTTTGTGTGGCTTATTGTTTTAATTTTATATAATGTTTAGTTCTCAATACTTACTGTTGCTCCCGTCAGTTTCCAATGTAACCTCATTTTTAAAATACAATGTATTGGGACAGCTAGGATCCAAGAATAATATGGCAATGTACAGCACCAGTGTATTCCATAGCACTGTAGGCAGAGAAGCACAATCAAAGTTCATTTGTATTTTGTTGAGTTATCTGTTCTCTTTGTCTCTCATGTTTTTATTCCTGTCTTTCTCAGCTCAGGGCTTCTGGGATGTCCTTTATGCTGGGCTTGCACACTTCTCTATTCATGTGTTTGGATCCCTCATAGAATTTCATGAACCTGGCCTGTGAGAGTAACGTTATTTCACTCTGACTTTGCTGAGCACACACTGAAGTGTGGCTGCTGTATGGCAGCACTCACTAAAACAATACTACAAAGATACAGTGGTTACAGTGGAGATATTTGTCTGTTCTTCAGAGTTATGAGCAACTAACCCTACAGAGACAGTTGAGGAATTAACTCTACACCTGTTCACTGTTTATCAAATTCACCCAGTGATCTTTAATATGTTGAATTGTGGTTGAAATTAAAGCCAAGCAAATGATATTGATAGTGCTGTAGTGAAGGTGCATGTGTCTGCGCATTTAATAAACGTATAGAGCAGCACAGCGATGGTGCTTCAATGCAATTTGAGCAGTATGAAATTCTATATCCTGGTGTTGAATGTTGCATCTGATCCTTTGCGATCGGCATCCATCTGTTTATGCGCTCTGCATCACATTAGGTGAGGACGAAAATGAGAGCCATTTTTTTAAACCACATGCCCACGGCACTGTTCCTTCTCACAATATTCGTCTCTGTTGTTTCACCAGGATAGGCAATACACGGGCATGTGAATTCTAACTATGTTTTTCCTAAACAGATCTTGTGAAACCTAAATTCATGTTCATTTAGGCAAGTTAATGTTCAGTGACTTCAGTGAAATCTAGCAGCAGGTAATCACACCTCACGGAAGATCTCACGCTTCTAAGCTGTGTTTTGGTTGATGCTGAAAGCTGGCAAATAATACTTGGAGAGATCCATAGGCTCAAAGCTTCTCACAAATGACATGAGGTGCACAACCGCCTTGCTGGTGTTCTGTAGATGTGTGTGTTCTTCCTCATTGCTAAAACTGTTGCTGCTGATTGTGGCCATGTTTTTGACCAGCACAGATGTCACCCATCGTGTTAACCTGGTGCCGCTGGTATTATTGTCCTCGGTTGGCTGTCATTGTTTGCCTTCAGTGCTCTACAATAAAGTACTGACCGAGACATTTGTACTAAGTAGCAACAATACGCCAACATTGTGGCTACTGAGGTCAAAACTACAACATTAAATACAGCAATAGAGTTTGATTATGTAAATCTGCAAAACATACTGGTATACTGAAGTTTTGCTTCAAGACACATTTTTTCTAGTTACTCCTCATTTCTTCCTTCTTTATATGCGACACTTGTTTACACAAAATACTAAATATAACATGTTTGTGATTGTTATGCTCCACTATGACATATCTCCAACCAACACATTGAACCTCATATTGCTCCTTTTGAAACGAATGCATCTGAATATAGAGATCTGTGCTGCTGAAGGTCTGGCTCATATAGTTTGCTGGTTGATGTCCAAAAGAACCTGCCATCATCAAGCAGAAGAAATGTCACACTCCTCCATATAATTTCCTTTATTTCTAATCATCTTCTTTTTCCTCAGATTTGATCACTGTCATGCCCTGATGCTTGAGTGGCTGTTCTACACAATAGACCAATATGGTTTCCTAATATGGAGGTGAGATCAATGATCAATAATGCTTACAGCCCCTAAAATGGCAAGAAATAATATCTGAGGCTAATGTGCCTGAAATTCTCATTTAAGAGTCTGTGTGCTAACCTCCTTAGCACGTCCCCTTGAGGAAAGGGGGGATATGATTAGGAATTCGTTAGCAGGCTTCTATTTTTATGCTGATGACACACTTTTCTCTCCTCTCTCCCAATGTTGCTGGCTCTTGACTTTCTCAACGCTTCTCAAACTAGATCAGCTCTTTGCCACAGCTCCAAGAAATGTGATACGCTGTTCATTAAGAAAAAAGCCAGTGGCCCCAGGGAGACACTGGCACTGGCATAATGGATGAATATGATTTGCTTTTAAAATTGTAGCGAATGGTTGAGTTTGAAGTTGCTTGATTAGGCTTAGAACTGGATGGTAGAGGATGGAAGGTAGTCGTGGGTAGTCATATCTAAACTGCACATATGTGCATTTCTGTATATTTAGACTGAAACCAAAATATCAGCTGATGAATTCACCAGAACGTTTTTGAAGTTCTCGTTTTTGTGTAAATGACGAGGAATCTCTGTCCAAGATAGATAGATTTTATTTATTCATATTTATTTATTCACAGACAAAATTCATTTGCATTGACGATTTAATTTAAAAAGCTTAGCAAGTAAAAAAATACTTTAAGTAGAATGAAACCATTAAGTCAAATTAGGCAAATGTGCTAAATAAATGTGATGGTGATTAATGCATTTAATTACTCATTTATGTAATTAAATTAATAAGAACTGTTTAGTACATTAAAAAAATTAAAAACATTTTCTATTACATAAAGATACACATATCTTTAGTTTTCCATGTGAAATTTTGCAAATGCAACGGATACATACAAACAAACTTAACTAAAATACAACTTTATGGATATTTGCAGATGTTCTCCATCAATATTGCAATATTCATTTCACACAAACATAGACACCCTCACTAACAAAAGTACTTGCAGGTCAATACAGTATTCCCAGATGCAAAACCCAGACAAAAACCCATCAAATATTTATAATTTCTGACACTAGTCAAATTAAAACATGTATAAACAGATGCAAACCTTGGGGCAGAATCAACTATATCTATGAAGCACCTTCTTCCCCTCCTGCCCCCGGTGGCTTGGGTATTGTGTTCGTGTAAACAGGACACAGGGCCCTTGGACAGGGTATGTGTGGAATATACTGTCTCCACATTTGTTTTTCATTGAAAAGGGGATTGCAGCTCCTGACGGGTATGATTAATCACCGCGCGCCAGACATCTGAATACGGCTCGGGAAAGGTTCAACTTTTTAATTCATCCTACACGCAATCTATTCAAACCAGCTGCTGCCTTTCCCCGTGCTCATTTTCACTTGTTTTCTCGGTGACCACTGCTTCCATTCTCCCTCTCTTTCTCTTTCTCTTTCCTTGGCTTTCATAATTATCAGGGGAGAAGGGGCATTGAAAGCTGTTGTTTTTGAGGAGATTTCGGTCGTGTCAATGGCTTGCGCCGTAGCCAAGCGTCTTCCTTTCTCCGTTGTGTTGAATTATTATTTGGGGTTCACAGATATGACGAGGAAAACAGTCATTTTCCCAGCAAATACCTTTGTGAGCGAGGCACTGCTCTGTGTGATTGTGGAAAAGGTAGGAAAAGTAAGAAAATACATCTTGTTGAGCGCTCTGTATTTTGTGCTGGATTGATTTTCTGTTTCTCTTATTACCAGCAGACAACCCCAAGAGGGAGAAGTGGATCAAAACATTTTTGAAATGGTTCTGTCTCCGGTTCCCTTATTTTGCAGCTCACTTTAGAGGCAGTCCAATATTTCTCCTGGGAAGCTTGAACATACCCATCAAAATCTGTTGGGCAGCAACAGCCCACTACAGCCACAATGTGGTTGCTCCAATTGTATAAAACATCTCCTCCATTATAAGAACAGGCAGAAAAACAAACCACAGCATGCTTGGCATCAAAGTCATTTAGAAAACAGCAGACAGACACGGAACTATTTCAATAAACCCACAAAGATCCCACAGTACAAACATTTGGTCTATTAAACTATGCACATATGGCCTAACCCTTTCAAATACAATTCATTTTCATCTCACAATTTGAGGTGAGACTTTAGCTCTGTTCCAAAACCCAGTGAGCTGCCGCCAGCCTACATAGACATATTCTAACCCCATAATAGAGCCTCATAAGCTACTGATTTAGAATGCTCTACTAATATATTTGCCAATATTGGGTAAAATATAAATACTGAATGAAACATGACTTTAAATTTATGATCAACATTTTCATCAATCTTAGGTAGTTTTATTCACTAGGTTCACTGCAATGCCTTCTGGGATTGTACAAAAAGATACATGCAATATACATACAGGCTGCCTTTAATTGTGTTTAAATCTCTGTAAACAAGGTATCGTCAATAGGCTGCATAATTAATTAGCAAGGTTTTGGAACAAATTATTTAACTTTCCTCTCAAAATAAACAATTGCCTATTGGTAAACCCATTAAGCATTACAAATACATCAGATGGATGTATACTTCACTACTCTCTGGAGACCATTTAGAATATCTATGACAGGATCTCCTCCAATGCGAGCAACACACATATCTGTTTAAAGGATTAGTTCTGAATAATGTTGAAGGCAGAGTCCGGATTTTATCTGTCAAGGCAACTGCTGCATCCTCAGGTAGACAATTCCATACGCCAGCTTGCCTCTCGTGCAGACTGACCTTGAAAGACCCGTGTTGTTCTCCTGCACCGCCACACAAACAGACTGCAGATGATTTTATTGTTTGCCCTTTACTGTCTATGAGACGAGCGCGGGGTCTACAAGCTTTATGGAGAGAGAGAACATCAGTGCTACCCAGAATGCATTCCATTCCTCTTTGACATGTGAACAAAACACAGCAGAAATCATACATCTTGCTATTCCTGCTCCGTGAAAACAGAAACTATTGCGGGAAAATGTAAATGGAGGACTATTCTATTGGTATTATTCATTTAAAAATATTGTGGAGTTTTTCCCACTGAGTTTCTCCTCGGCTTTACTTTGGAATGACAGTCTTTCATCTATAGCTGCACCAGCGAGCGTGAGTCACACACTTCACAGAGGCTTCTTCCAGCTCTCTCGCTCTCGCTCATTCTCTCTGACTTACTCACTGTGTTCACGCTGTCTTGTTCCCTAGGGAAACAGGTTGAAGGATGAGTGGCTGACTACAGCGCGTCAAGATCCCGAGAAAAACAGACATTATCAAATGCGCAAGGCACAGTTTTAATAGCATTTGCGATATCAAATGCTCTGATAAGCGCTCGCTTGGCATCAGCCGATGTTTAAATAATACTTTGGTTTACCGGTGCTTGTGATTGTATTCTATGCATACTTCTGSAAGAAGAAATACAATGTTAGTCTATCCTGTGCTGCTAGAATGTACACAGCACTTGTGTGAATGCTTAATGTGCATGTGGTCAGTAGACCATAGGGTTAGATATATTAACTGGATTGGATAGACCAGTGACAAAAGGTAAAGCCACCAGAAGTGTTAGAGCGGCCATCTTGATATGCCCAACTGACACAGGGCATCATTGGCTAACAGTCAAAATCATGACCTAAAATCACTTTAGCGTATCTGTCAAACAGGATTAGTTTTTAGGACATAAACATGTATATTAATTTTTCTTTGTAATTGTTATTAATTGTAATTAATTGTACATTAACGGTCTTTTCGTTTATGGTCTTTTCTGACAGGATAAACAATACATAGAAATTGTTAAGATGAGCTTGTCTACTGCACACTGTTGACAGCTTCATGAAAAGCATTTAAAGAAACCCATTGCCACACAATAATAAATAAAATTATAAATATTATTTTTAAATAAATAAAATTATAAAATTATAACTGATAATGACCCACACCAAGTTTCATGTCAATACACAAATGTTTTGTAAAAATACAACCTCAAGTCCATTTTATATGCTCACAGTCGAATTCCTTGACATGGTATAAAAATATGAGCAATCAATATGAATTCCATAACTTTTTGTCATAAGTGTGTCCAGTTGCTGCATGCCAAGTTTCATGCAAATTAGACAAACGCTGTGAGAAGAGTTAAAAAAAGTAGGCTTTCAACATAATTAAAAATGGTGGACAGTAAGTAGCATTGACTAGGACAAATCTGGTATTATAATACTCAGCATGAGTTAAAATATAAAAAAATACATACATTAAAGTACTTCATAGGGATTGTGTCTTTGTGTTCTAGGTTCTCAAGTCAATGGGCGGTGAGAAAACAAAAAGTTAGGTTTGTAGTGTTACTTTAA
>JAZGTI010002079.1:0-38743 GCA_036877585.1 Botia kubotai
AAAAGATCCCAGTTGTTAACAAAGAGCAGTTTCTGTTCATTACACCACGAGATTAGCCATTGGTTTAGAGCGAATAATCTACTAAACCTTTCATTACCTCGTCGGTAGGTGGGAAGCGGCCCTGATATGATAATCCTCATTGTGGGCGATGCGTTGCGTACCGTCTCAATCATTGTCTTGAAATTCCTCTTCAGAATCTCAGACTGACGTATCCTCGTGTCGTTCACCAGCGTTTCCAGCGCCGTTTTCCGCTCTCGCAGACATGCCTGCTTTGCTAGAAGGTCCTGGATCACCTTCTCTACGGCCTCTAGTTCTGCCTGCAGCGATTCCTTATTAGATGGGGAATTTGGGGTCTTGGTAGGCTCAGTGGTGAAAGTCCCAGAAGCTTTTGAGCTGTCACTTACTTGATCAGCAGTATCTGTACCTCCAGAAAGGTGCATGGATATACTGGCGCCACTCAGTAACTGATCAGAATGTCTCCTCCATAGAAGGTTTTCAGCAGTTTTAACCTTACATGACACAAGACCCGTCTGGGTCTTCACAGTAGCTGCAATCCATTTCGGACCACTGCCATAGTTCCAAGCCAGCACGGGGGAGCATGTCGGGAAGGTTCTGTCTTTGGCTCGCAGTTTCCGTTGCTGTACCTGATTTTTTTTGTTGTTGTAGAGCTGTTTCTTTGAGGGTTGCTGGTTTAAGCAGCTCAACGCTGGTCCTGAGTGAACAACAAGTAAGCTGGCAACACTTTGGTAGTTGCATGCAGCATACTGCGATAGCACAGCAAGAAGTTTTGAAGACATTGATGAAATGTGCCTTGCCCCATTAAAGCTTATAAAGCATGTTTCATGGTCTGGATGAACCTTTCTTTTAGCCCATTTGTTGCAGGATGGTAGGGCAATGACTTGATATGTTGCACCCCATTCGCTAGTAGAAATGCGTTCATCTTGTGCAATACAAATCAGGGTCCATTGTTTGAAACAAACTGCACTGGTAGTCCAACTCTACTAAAAATTTCTCCCAACTTAATTGTTTTGTCAGCTGAGGTAGATTTCATGAGAGCCACTTACTATGTGCATCAATGACAACCAACAGCATTTTGTCTTCGACTGGGCCTGCAAAATCAGCATGATTGCAATGCGATGGTTTCTCTGAATATTCCCATGGGTGCAGCGGTGCGGTACATTGCGTATGCTCTGACATGACGTACATTCTTGCCTTTTCCTCAATTTGGCTGTCCACTCCTGGCCACGAAATTAGCTCCTGGCAATCCCTTTTTATGCGGACCATTCCACAATGTCCCGCATGTAGCTGTTTTAGCACTGATTTGTGGTGGAATAATTACTCATTGGGAATAATGGACCAGGTACTCGACTGCAGACTTGAAACATTCACACTTCACAGTCCTTCCGCACTCTTAAAATCTGTACTCTTTCAGTCTCTTGCGGGTAGTGTCCAGATGCTGCAAGTGTGATTCGTTGGGAGTGCTGGTCACAAGAATGTAAGTAACAGACTACTCCCAGAAGCCCTGCCAAAATCTGGTCCAATGCCCGCTGAAACAGGGATGAAGCTGAAGTAATTCAAAAAGCTCTGAAGGCTCACACAACATTGCATTGTCCTCTCGAGCTCCAAAGAAGACTGCAATCTCAGCCATTTAAGGTGGACCAGCCAGGGCGGATTATCTTTAGCAGTGACCATAACATTCTCATAGTCATGTTTTTGCAGTGAGAACACAACTCATTCACAAAAGGTGCCTAGTTATGCACCTCAAGGCACCAATTTTGGCAGTTGGAGGGAGGGATGAACCGGCCACATCCAGAAACACAGGGATAAAAAGCCATCTCTAAAAGACACTGACCATGGGAGCTGAGAAGAAAAAAACACTCATTTTGGCTCTCTAGCTGATGTGCCAAAGTGCCCAGGGGGAGTTTGTTGAAGTCGAGACGAGTGCATAGCCGATATCAAAACTTGACTTGCAAAGTTGGATGACTAGCAACTTTCTACTACTAAATTTAGACAAAACAGAAGTTTTACTTATTGGACCAAAATCTTCCACACGAAACAACCTAGAACACCATCTCACACTCGATGAATGATCTATAAAGCCTGCCTCATTAGCCAAGAATATGGGTGTAATTTTTGATTTTTGATTGAATATTTGTAAAACTGCATTCTTCCATTTTAAAAATATATCAAAACTACGACAAAGGCTTTCTAATTCAGTCATCGAAAAATTAATTCATGCATTTGTGGCAGGATAAGTGATTTAAATGCCCTATTGGTATTTGTGGTGGACCAATGGGCTAGTAGTGCCTACAGTGCCTTGCAAAAGTATTCATACTCCTTGAACTTTTCCACATTTTGTCACATTACAACCACAAACTTAAATTGAGATTTTAGATTAGATTTTATGTAATAGACCAATACAAAGTGGCACATCATTACATTTATGCATTTGGCAGATGCTTTTATTCAAAGCGACTTACATTGCATTACACTATACATTGTTTCTGAGTATGTGCAATCCCTGGGATTGAACCACTGACCTTGGTGTTGTTAACGCCATGCTCTAACCACTGAGCTACAGGAAAGCTGAAGTGGAACGAAAATGATACATGATTTTCAAAATTTTAAGCAAATAAAAATGCATTTGTATTCAGCCATCCTGCGTCAATACTTTATAGAGCCACCTTTCGCTGCAATTACAGCTGCAAGTCTTTTGGGGTATATACCAGCTTTGCACATCTAGAGACTGAAATTTTTGCCCATTCTTCTTTGCAAAATAGCTCAAGCTCAGCCAGATTGGATGGGGAGCGTCTGTGAACAGTAATTTTCAAGTCTTGCCACAGATGCTCAATGGGATTTAGGTCTTTTTTTTACTGGGCCATTCTAACACATGAATATTCTTTGATCCAATCCATTCCATTGTAGCTCTGGCTGTATGTTTAGGGTCATTGTCTTGCTGCAAGGTGAATCTCCTTCCCAGTCTCAAGTCTTTTGCAGCCTCCAACAGGTTTTCTTTTTAGGATTGCCCTGTATCCATCTTCCCATCAACTTTGACCAGCTTCCCTGTCCCTGCTGAAGAAAAGCATACCCACAGCATGTGGCTGCCACCACCATGTTTGCCACCATGGGGATGGTGTGTTCAGGGTGATGAGCAGTGTTACTTTTCCACCACACATAACGCTTTGCATTTAGGCCAAAAAATTCAACTTTGGTCTCATCTGACCAGAGCACCTTCTTCCACATGTTTGCCTTGTCCTCTACATGGCGTGTAGCAAACTGCAAACAGAACTTCTTATGTCTTTCTTTCAAAAATAGCATTCTTCTTGCCACTCTTCCATAAAGGCCATTTGTGAAGTACACGACTTATAGTTGTCCTGTGGACAGATTTTCCCTCCTTAGCTCTGGATTTCTCCGGAGTGACCATGGGCCTCTCGGCTGCTTCTCTGACCAGTGCTCTCCTTGCTCAGTCTTTCAGTTCAGGTGGACGGCCATGTCTTGGTAGGTTTGCAGTTGTGGCATACTTGTTCCATTTTTTGGATGATGGATTGAACAGTGCTCCTTGAGATGTTCAAACCTTGGTATATTTTTTTAATAACCTAACCCTGCTTTAAACTTTTCCACAACTTTATCCTTGGCCTGTCTGGTGAGTTCCTTGCTCTTCATGATGCTGTTTGTTCACTAGTGTTCTAAAACAAACCACTGAGGTATCACAGAACAGGTGTATTTATACTGAGACTAAATTACACACAGGTGGACTCTATTAACTAATTTTGTGACCTCTGAAGACAATTGATTGCACTGGATAATATTTAGGGGTATCAGAGTACAGGGGGCTGAATATAAATGCACGCCACACTTCAGATTTTTATTTGCTTAAAATTTTAAAAACCGTATATAATTTTTGTTCCTACTTTGTGTGTGCTACTTTGTGCTGGTCTATCCCATAAAATCTCAATAAAATACAAGTATGTATGGGTATGGATACTTTTGCAAGGCACTGTATATTATTTAAGAGCCTTTATTTTGGCGAGTATGTGTGCATCTTGGTGCTTCTGGGTTTGCTATAAATAAGAAACTCAAAACAGCAGGGGATGCCTAAGGGCAGGCGTAGCCTTGTTGTAAAGCCTTCTCAATGTACTCCTCCATGGTCTTCTGCTCAAGGATTAAGCGTATATACATTTTCCTACAGAGCACTCTCTCACCTGGTATCAAATCAATGGCACAGTCCCACAGCCAATGTGGATGCAAATGTTAAGCCCATTTTGGGCAAAATAGGTCTCAAAAGGGGGAGTAGCAGGTAGGAATGGCCACTGATTGCTGTTCCACTGGACTTTCTATCATTCTAGAGTTGATAGGGAGAATCTGAGATGAATGACATATGTATGGAAGATGTTGAGGAAAGCATTTAGGGAACTTCAGTACTTCACCAGTCTCCCACAAGAGGACAGGTTTATGTTGCACAAGTCACAGACGCCTTAGGATCACATCAGTTCTAAAATTCTCCAGAACCAGCAGCTGGATGTTTTTTTCTGTGTAAAAGGCCTATGCAAAAGTGGATAAGACCCACTATGGAGCGAACATGGTGGCGGCTTAAGGGTTTTCCTGTCACTAACTGGACTGGTCTCATTGGACCTCATCTGGAGGTTAAGCCGGCGGCAGAGTTTCTTGGAGATTACGTACTGTAAGTGAGACATCAAAAGCAGTAAGAACAACCACAGTGGGTAAGTAAGTAAGTAAGTAAGTGGGATTAAATTTACAACAGGACCATGAGCAAAACTTGCTGCAGGTTGTGGAGGACGAATGGGACAGGTGGAAATGACATGCACTCCAGCACCACTATATATACAAGACCCTGAATCAACCTCACTCAGCTAATGTTAACTGAGTGTTATCCACTTGCATGGGTTTAAAACCTGGATCTGGAGCACTGGTAAACTCTGACTGAGTTTTGTTGCACATATGCTAAAATGGCTGGGTTAAAAATGACCAAATGTAGTAATTGTAATCATTGATGGGTTTAATATGTAGTTATTCCGAGCTAACAATCTTTTGTTCCTAGAGTGTTCTTATTTGGTTCCTAAAAATAACCATATGGTAACCATGGTAACTGTTACAAAGACTCTTACTATGAAGTGTAGTTTCTGTTTCCTGTGTCTTCTGTGTTCACTTTCTGTTTTTGTTCATCGTCATCACCTGTTCATCCGTGATTAGTTAGTGTATTTAAGTTCCGTGATTTGTATGTTCTGGTGTTGGTTTTTGGCATTGTTTCGGTGGTTTGTATATTGATTATTTCTTGTGTATTCTCTCGTGTGCTTCCCGGTTTCTTGGATTATTGGACTTTGTATTTTGGATTACGCTTTTGGATTGCCCCTTTAGATTCTATTACCCTGGACCTGTCTTGTATGTTTCATCGTGGATTGTTTATGTGTTTCACTGTTGTTCAGCATTTGTCGTCGCCTCACTATTTTTGTGGTTAGTGTTTGTGTTTTTTTTCTTGTTTGTTCTTTCATTAAATACTGTTTATTGTTTAGTTCCGTGTTCTGTCATTATTTATATCACAAACACTACCACCCCACTGTAACAGTAACCATTTTACATATGGAAAGAGTAAAAGTTGACATTAAAAAATTCTAGAAAGTGTAATTTATTAATACATTAAAACTGTATAATCCACACTGATGAATCCTTATGTAAAGGACCACCCACTGGTCCAATGACGGAATCCAACGGTGTGGGTGAAGGTTATCTCACATGTTCTGTCTTTTCTTGGCACCTTCATAGAATTAGACCTGTTGCTCATTTTAATCTGACTCTAATTTAGATTATAATTGTTTCAATGTGTTATTGACCATAATTACGTTCCTGATTAAGGCCTAATAATATTATTCAAGGTGTTACATATAAGTTTCTGTGTCATGTGATAGATATAGTTTGAAAGAAATGAGGCATTAATCCTCCTTGTGTTGGGACATTTCCTATTTTCACTCATATTGAGGCTTCTCCAGTCAAGCATAAATTGAGGCTACTCCATTCCAATTTATGCTGAGGCTTCTCCAGTCGAACATAAGATGAGGTTTGCCTATCATAACTAATGCTGAGGCTTCTCCAGTCTAACTTAAGCTGAGGCTTCTCCAATCAAGCATAAATTAAGGCTACTCTATTCTAACTAATGCTGAGGCTTCTCCAGTCTAACTTAAGATGCGGCTTCTCCAGTCAAGCATAAGCTAAGGCATTCCCCATTTGAACACAAGTTTTCAGTTGAACTATATCTTAAACACATGTAATATAGAATATTTTAAATGACACATTGGAATAATCAAATTAACAATTTATTTCACCAGGCAGGTTACACTTAAATCAATCAAATAATCACAAATTATGATTCAACTTACAATAATAAAAAATGGTCATCAGAGCTCAAGTCATACCTGGTAATGTAGACACACCGCAATGGTGCGGGAAGTTCTGGTTACAGAAGGTTTCCTTGGTTATGTGGACACACCGCAATGGTGTGGAAAGTTCTGATTACAGAAGGCTTCCCCGAGTCTTTTGCCTAGCCTCCTTATATACACAGATAAGGCAAAGTGTCATAAAATCTACAGCCAATTTGGTCTGGTGTGTTCTCGTGACCTGAAGGGGCACACTGCTGGGATAGATCGCACTACAAAGTTTAGATCTTCTGGAAAGGACACACCCATGGCAGGAGTGTAGATTATTTTCCAAGTTTAACACCCTTAAAATGCTACATCCCACAATAATAGAAATTAGATCTTTTTACCAATCACACCATAACCTTTAAAATGATACCAAACATGAAAATGACAACTCAATGACATCAAACTGTATGTTGCACATATAAGTTCAGTAAGCTCTATTGATCTGAGCCCAAAGGAGTAAGAAGGAAGGGGGGAAAGGTGGGTGTGGATTTTACAGTATTCATGCCCCATGGGGGAAAACAAGGAACAATGGCCTGAGATAAAACACCACATGGTGTTTCGCACACACAGCTGAATCGGCATAACAATATAAGAAATGGATAAAAAGTTGTTAAATAAAGAAACAAATACAATCTTGTGGGTGTCTCAATTTCATTTCTATATATTGTCCATAAACATTGTTGTTAAGCCCTAAAAATACACAGTTACTCTACAGCCTATAATAAATAATGAACAAAACAAAAAAAAGCTGCCGGCTGACTCACTGTTTATATTATAATATTGATTAACAAAATAATGTTTTCAATTTCAATAAAGCCATTTATCACAGACACTTAAAAAGTTAAAACTTTTAGCTCAACATTAAAAAATTTTTTAAATATCTGCTCTTTGTCTTAGCCAGCGTGCACAATGTGTTACTAGGTAACACTGAGACGTTATGGTAGTGGTACCTGCGTTCATAAATGTAACAAGCCAGAGCAAAGGGTGCAATTATTTTATTGCAGTGTTGTGTTATCACCATCAATTTGTGTTTTTGGCTCAGTTTTATTAAGGGGTATCTACACTTATTGCAAAGTGTTTTAAAAGCAGTTCTGCTTACTGCAGGCTCTACACTATCCCCCTAATCTCTTTCCCTCTCCTAATCCTCCTCACTGTGCGTGCCAGTGCTGCCAGTGCCACCACCACCATTCTCATCATCAGCCATGGGAGCTGATAAAGGTTAAACATCTGTTATTTTGACACATTTTGCAGCATCTGTCTGAAGGGCCTGTTTCTTTTTTCGCTCAATTTCTCTGTGCCTTCCTTGCGTTTCTTTCTATCTCTCTAACTAGACAGATGCACACTGACGCTGCATGCTCTACATGACCATGCAAAAAGGGGAGTTGTTTAAAGATGTCACTGGGCCAGCCTAATGTCAATTAAGAAAAGAACCAGTGGGCTACTGATTAAATATCTTATGGGCCGGTCTGTCTGGAAAAAACAACACGGACTTTTTTGACAAATACAGTACACTGCCACAAAGATCCCAACGCTATCAATGAATTAAGCAGTAAAAAGAATGGGCCACTGATATATGAGTTTTATGAGTCAATCAGACAAAACTAAAATCCATAAACCAATATGCTGAGACATCTGAAATGTTTACATTCACAAAACGCCTTGTGTGTTTGTTAAAGTATAATTGGTTTAAGTGCAGTAAGATGCAAAATAAAACTGCATCAAACTGTAAAACGCTGTGTGCGTGCTTGGAAAACCATGTCACAAGAGCAGCGTGAGAGTATAATTGTATAAAAGTTTAAAAACTTGGAAGGATTTTGAAATGCATTTTAATAATAAACTGGCCATTATGGCCATTAAAAGGTGTGACACATTACATGTTAGGATGGGTGCATTGGCCATAGAATGTGCGCTGTATCTAACATCTCTGGAAAGGCAGATTGTAGAGACATTTTTATTGTTCAAAATCTACTAGCCTTATTTTGCATACCCCTACTTTATAGGTAACCACTGTGTTAGTTACAATAAATAAATACAACAAAACTATTGGTAATTTGCAAGGATTCAATATACTAAGGAACTTTGATAAAGGCTGTAGAGTTGACTAGAAACGAGACTGTGTAGAGGTAAATAAAAGGAATATACACACTTACCCTATAATATACATGTCTGTGTTTCCATCATTCAACACCAATAGCGAAGTAATGTCATTGGGGGGCATGGCTGAGCCAACATTCCAAGTGATAATATGTAACCTGTTTATAGAAAGAGACATAAAAACAAAGAATAACAGAATTTGAACAAGAATAACAATGATCTGTGTTGCATTGTTTACACTGACAGTTATTAAATCCTTCAGGATGCGGTACTGCTGGCTAATAAGGTGATCCTACTTGACATCATTATATAACCATAACGTTTGGGACATAGTGATTATACATCAATTAAAGTAGTCACATTTAGTACTTTGTTGCATATCCTTTGCATACAAAAACAGTTTAAAGTCACCTTCAACTGTAGTTTGTCTCAGGGGTAAGTCCTCCTACAGGAATACACCCAAAAATGAAAATTGGCCCATAAATTACTCGCCCTCAAAGTATCCTAGGTGTATGTAATCAAAGCTATATTGGTTCTTAGCATCGTGATGAGATATGCATGCCGTCATGAACCAATGAGATTTGGCTTTATTGACATGCCATTTTGATAAATAAGCTCACAATAGTAATCGTATGAAAAACTGGTGGATGGGGTGTGCTTTTTGGAGCTTCAAAGTCTTGGGTTTATTCACTGCCATTATAAAGCTGGGAAGGGCCAGGGTATTATTTAAAATATTTCCAATTCTTTTCGGTTGAAAAAGTAAAGTCATATACATGTATGTTGCCTTCAGGGTAAGTAATTTATGGATTTAACAGCCATACTTAATTGGTGACTAATTTGGCCAGAATATTTCTGTGTTTAGCTTTTAAAAATCCCTTTCATTGGTTTAGTAGTATGTGTCTTATAATTTTTATTCTGTAGTTTGACACGCAGGGCAAAATGGAGGCAAATATTTTAAATTAAGTAGCTAAGATGTTTTTATACTAGTATCTTTAGATTCTAAAGATGCCATGATGGTATATAGGTGGCATGCCAATATCCGATCTTACATGTTTGGCCATTTTGGGTGTCGACCATTTTGAATTTTGTCAAAAAATGTGAAAATGTTGAAAGTGTTCAACAAATGCAATTCCATATCATTACAAAATTTGGTGTGGTTCATCATTACCATAGTATAAATTGACCTGCAAAGTTTGGAGCCAGTGCCACCTAGTGGTCAAAAGATATAACAGATTTTACGAAAATGCTTATAACGTGTCATTGAAATAACATATTGTCATACAACTTCTTTTTTTAGATTCTCTGTCTCGTGCTAAATACTATGATACCAAATTTGTCCTAATTTGTTAACGCTACTTACTGTCTGCCATTTTTCTGATTTGCATTACGTTGGTATATAGAATCTAGAGACACAACAAAAAGTTATGCAATTCATGTTACATATTTCATTGCTCAAATCGTTCTCTTACACTGTCATCAAATTTGATGGCGAGCATATAAAATGCAATTCAGACTGTATCTTTACAAACTGTATCTTTGTTTATTGACTTATGTGAAACATGAAACTATATAGGTGTCATTGTCCCAACATTCTAACCGCCTCAAACAAATAATTGACAGTGCCACCTATTGGTGAAAGGTTATAATCAAAAAGTAGATTGCCAGCCATCAGTAATGATTTCTTAGATCATTTAACAATGATTGTTTGTAAATTGTTGTTTTGTTTTTCATTGCAATCTATAAAGCTTTATCTCTGGTCATTTGTTTACAAAGTAGCATTTTGGAGCATCCAGTGGTCATTTTTGGAAATGTGCCATACTAGAGAAAAAGCTTATAGGAACATTTTTTTTGTGATATCATCCTCAAATTTAAAGAATTAGCTAAATGTGTCGCTTTGACACATGATGCCATGATGCGCGAATAGCGCGATTGAAGCGGCGCGCATTGAGCGTTTCAAGCGTTTGCCACGCCATTCGCGTGAATCGCGTGAGTTGAAAAATCTGAACTTTGGCGAAATTCCGCGCCGCGGTAACCAATCAGGAGCTCGCTCTAGTAGTGACGTGATCAGTGAGCGGAGGCTGAATTTTTTTACAAAGATGGGGGAGAAAATTATCGTTGCTGTGTGCGGACACCCAGAGTTGTACGATACAACATCCTTTTTTTATGGAAACAGGAATAAAAAGGATCTTGCTTGGAAGAAAGTGAGTGAAGAGGTCGGAGAAACTGGTAAGTTCTTTACTCATTATGCATATTGAAACTACAAGTTAGCTAAAGCCTTCCACAATAAATAAAGCGCAGCTACTCTCTCAACAAAATCCATGTCAGCCATTTTGCAACGAACAGACTGGCGGTCAGGCGGCAAAAGCCCCTCCCATGATGCGAATTCGCGTCTGTTGTGAAGTGATTTGCACGCGCGAATGACGCAAATTTTACCGCGCGAATGGCATGAGTAAACTCAAATCTTCAGGCGTTCAACTACGCGCGAATAGCGCGTTTTATTCGCGCAAGTCGCGTCCGGTGTGAACATGCCTTTAGACATTTCAATGTCATTTACATTTTAATGTCTAAGACAATGGCTACCAGGAACTGTTTGGTTACCTACAATCTTCAGAGTATCTTCTTTGTGTTCGATAGAAGAAAGAAACTCATACAGGTTTGGAATGACATGAGGCCAAGTAAATTGACAGGATTTTCATTTTTGGGTAAACCATCTCTTTATATTTCAAGATTTTATTGACAAATGCATGTTTAAATGTATGCGTTTTGTTTTGATGGCTCCAAGTTAACTTATTAAAACATAAAATTAACTACAGGATCCCCCTTGAATTTTTTTTTTTTTACAATTCATAAATAGGTACAGGTTTGCCAAAACACCTCAACTAATAGGTGGAGTGGTTAAAAATGGATTTTATATAGTAGCACTTAGGTACACACACAAGAATCGAAGAAATTAAAATAGTGCGACCCAATTCTCGCCAACTATCACCCATGTGGGCTCCCAAAAGTGCTGTTTGTAGCCCACCTTGGTCCTATTATTAGCACCTGTTTAGAACACAAATAAGCCCACATGACACCTAAATACTAAATGGTCCACACTTGAGGCCCACTATGGGCCAACACACAGGGTCTATGTGGTGCAGATGGAGAATTTTTTTCTCTGCCCAATTTGGGTTACCCATACAGGGCCCAAGCAACAGTCTATCAAAAACCTACATGGGGCCAACATGGAAATGTTGGCTGGGTCATTCCCCAGCATTTGCATGCCCAGGAATGTAAACTGGCGATTGAAGTAGACAACCACAGTGGAGTTGTCTGTAAACTTACACATGGTTGCCTCTGAAATATGTGAAGAATCATTTCAAGGCTAGAAACACAGCCCTTATCTCCAGGCAGTTCATTTGCCAAGACAGATGACTTCCATCCCAATAACTGTGGGCTGGGCAGCCATCATAAAACACTCCCCAGCCTGCGAGGGAAACGCAGGCTGGGGAGTGACAACGCGCAACGAGATGACAGCATGCCCTCAGAGTGGGACCTATGGTGTGGAACTGTTTTTTCTACATAAGGAGGGTACAGATTCTGTTATGTGTAACCCTTATAACCCTTGGAAAGGTGAAACCCTTTGCTCTTAAGAAAGAACTGGACAGACCCAAGAGGATATTGTTGGCTGCTGCTGCCTTAAGGCCAAGTAACCTCTAAAGCTGGAGGACAGAGAGGTCTTGGCGTTAAGCTCTTGATGTTAAACTCTTGATGTTAAGCTAACATCTTGATGTTAAGCTGCCAGCTTCTCCAACTGGGCCAATATCAGCCAGTCGTCAATGTTGTTCAGTACACTGATGCCCTGAAGCTATAGGGAAATCAGAGCTGCATCCATGCACTTCATGAAAGTAAAGGGGATAAAGGCTGAAAAACCCGATACTGATATGCTTCACCCCTGAAAACAAATCTGAATATCTGTGAAAAAAGTCATCCTTAAGATATTTTGTGATGAACCGATCCTCAGGTTGGATCTGAGACACAGTGAGTTTGAGTTTAAGTGTTAGCATCATGAACGTTTACATCCTGAGAATATGGTTCAAAACTTTTTTCAACTTTATCAACACCAGAATAACCAACACACCCATGCCATGGCTGATGTAATGAGCCTTGTGCTTTGTGGCATGGAGGGCATAATTTGTGACCTGGGTTCTACATTTACATTTAAGCATTTAGCTTTTATCCAAAATGACTTATAAATGAGAACAAGAGATGCAATTGTCGTAAATTTTTAATATATGTCTTGAACCCTGAATGAGATGTGTGAACAGTTATTTAATTTCAAAGGTATACTGGGGTGTCATGTCTCAGCCAAACCGGCACAGCCTATTAATAAATAATTAATAAATATAGTCCCTTACATGATGTGTAATGTATACAGAAGAAGTTGTGCAATGTATGCAGGGTTTAAATGTGGTAATCCAAAGAAGGTTAACTTAGGCTACCAGAGCCAAATATGTTCAGGCTGACATATAGAGAAAGAAGAACAAAACCATCAGTCAGCATTAGCCATGCTAAAAGTAACATATAGGAGGGGCAATAACATTGAAAAAACATATATATGCATGAACTCAACCAAGACTTGTTAGTTGCTCTAGTAGACCAACTCGGCTTTGTTTGTTTTAACAATAAAGTCTATATTTTGGCAATGGAACCTACTGGTTGAGAAATGATTGTGCATAATAAAGAAAAACCCACAACACAATCTAAATAAACAAAAGGGTATGCATATGTGCTGTGACAAGCCCCAGTTAGTCTAGCTATGTTGATGTAGAAAGGTTATTTCATCAAGAAAATAATAGAAATAGGTAAGTATTGGTGATAATGAAAAATACCACCTGAAAAATACCAATGAAAAGTCTTTAACAGTTCCTTGAAAATGACTAAAACCGTCGCTGCTTGGGTTGAGTTAGGTAGGTCATTCCACCAGGGTGAACAGTCAAGGTAAATGCGAATTATTTTGCACGTCTTTGGGATGGTACCATAAGTCACTGTTCACTTGCAGAAGCTTCTGGAGAGTACATAAGTCTGAACTAGTCAGTTTAGGTATGGGGAGCAGATCCAGTGGTACATAACCTTCAAAAACTTTTTTTTTTATGCAATTTTGAACTTGGCAGCTAATGCAAAGAAAGGTGTGACATGGGTTGTTTTGGCTTGTAAAAGACCAGTGTTGCAGCATTTTGGATCATTTTTGGAGGTTTGACAATGCATGCTGGACAGCCTGCCGAAAGAGCAAAAGTCTAGTCTGGACAGAACAACAACCTGAACAAGGAGATAAATGGCAGGCTCCTATGGGTCTGAGGGTTTTAATGTTGTGTAAGGCAAATTTGTCTGTAAAGCTATAATGATCAACAGTCACCACTACAAGGTTTCTGGCTGTCCTGGAAGGTGTTATGGTTGACAGTCCTAACTGAATAGATAGGTTGTGTCATGGACCACAAGTAGTTCCTTTGCATGGTTGAGTTAAAGGTGGTGGTCCTTCATCCAGTCAGAAATGTTAGTTAGGCAAGTTGTGATGTGAGCAGGTATCGTCTGATTATCTGGTTGGAAGTAGAATTGCTTGTCATCACCATTACAGTGATAGAAGAATTTTTGAACAAATGACATGTGACATATATATAGATAGAATAGAGAAGTGACCCAAGCACTGAGCCCTAAGGAGCACCAGTAGCAAGATGTTGTGACTTAGATACCTCTTCTCTCCAAGACACCCTGAAGGACCTATCTGAGAGGTAAGATTTGAACCACTAGGGTGCAGGTCCAAAGATAACCTTTGTCATCAGAGGATCAAGAGGATCTGGTTGTTAACTGTCAAAATCAGCACACAGATCCAGCAAGATGTCTACTAAAGATGGGGAGGCTGATTTTGCTAGTCCCAAAGCAGCAGGGCCATCTCAGCTGAATGTCCGCATTTGAAGCCAGACTGGTTGTTGTTCAAGAGGTTGTTCTGTGTGACAAAGGTAGAGAGTTGGTTGAAAAGAACTTACTCAAGTGTCTAGTACTTGTCTGTTGTTTTCGTAAAAATGCAGTATTTAGGGTAGGTTTCTTAAGCAGTGGGGTTATCTGAGCCTGCTTGAATGCAGTAAGAAATGTACCAGTGTGGAGAGATGTAATGGAGACGCTGACTTAGTGGGATCCATATGCAGCAGTTTAAAATGTAGAATAAACAATAGACAGAAAACGGTCAAACAATGACGAACAGAGCAATGAAGACAAGACAAAATCAGATTGAGCAAACAGGCAAAGGTCAAGGCAGGCAGCAAACAATCAACAAGGGCAAAGTCTGTAGCAAAAACGATGGGCAGGCAGCAAAGTATCAAAAACGTTAAACAGTCCAGTTGGCAACGGGTGATCAGTCAAGGAAACCGCTCTGAAATGTTGCTCATGGCAAAACAAGACATCGCACTGACTCAATCGTGGGCCTGGGTTTTATAGTGCAGGTAATTGAGACCAGGTGGCAAACAGGAAGCTCATCAGTTCAGGATACGGGGCTAATGGGAAATGTAGTTCTAGATAGCGGTTAGTATTCTGGCAAGGGAACCTTCTCTGTAACAAGAGAGGTGTAGATATTATATTATTACACTATATATATAATATTACTACACTTAAGTGTAGGTACAACTGACGAAGGAAAGGATTTAAGAAAATGAGTTGGAATAAGATCAGAACAGTGAAGCAGTAGCATGTAGATGAAGTCCAGTTGGTTACCTGATTGGTAAACAAGTGAAGCAGAGTGTGGATGTCAGAATGATCTATTTTTTGTAGTTGGATGTTGAAGTCTGAAAGTACTACCAGAAAAGTACCATCCTCAGGGAAGAATGAGTAACACATCCAGTAAATTACCCTGCGAGATGATAAACAACTACAAAATGGCTTCTAACAGAGTGGGTGATAGTAATTGCATGCAATTCAAATGAGCTACTGTCACACAGAAATGTTTAGGAATTACATTTTCACTTATTGGAGATGAGCAAACAGTTCCCCACCCCAACCAGTTAAAGTGAAATTATTGGAGAGGGCTGGCAGTGTGGCAGAGGGGTTTGATCAGGTTTCAGTGAGGGCTTTAAGGATGAGACCTAAGAGACTACCAATGGATAAAATAAAATCTGCTGTTTACAGCAGGCTGGCAAATACAAAGACCAATAAGAAAAGTAAAATATTAGCAGACTTGAGTTTTACATTCACATAGATAGTGAAAAAGATGTGATTGGCTTTTAAAGATGTCAAAAACTCTGTCAGAGTTACAAAGCATGTTTCTGGACTTCAGATTTAAAACTTTTGGTATAAATGTTAATAGCATCAGATCACTATCTAGTGTTGTTTTTATATATTTATCTAAAGTTGCAAAATAAATTCCTTGCTTCAAATATGGTAGAACTATAAACCCTCCCACTAAACAATGCTTTATCAACAATCTACTTAAACTCTCAATTTCTCAACATACCAAATATCTTTGAAGAACTTGATATAGCAACAGAAAGTGTTAGCACACTCTTTTCTAGCACTATAGACACAGTTGCTCCTAAAGGATAGCAGACTGACACTGTGGTATGAGCATACTTGCTCTCTAAAGAACACTGCCTGGAAAATGACGCATAATCGGAAAACAAACACAATCCTAGATTTTTATTTTTAACAAAAATAAAGCATCAACCTCTTCAGACATTTGTCAGCAACCAAGTAGTAATGAATTTATGAATGTCTTTACTAACAAAATTGATACCATAAAAGAAAAATATAACCATGCAATCACCTGCTACTGTAACGAGTCAGAAGCACTGGGATCCATTTGCAGCTTTTATTAAAATGGTCAAAACAGGCAGGGTCAAAAGCAAGGCAAAGGCAAAATAAGAAACAGGCAAGGGTCAAGGCAGGCAGAAAACAATCCAAAACAAGACAATCCAAATAGTAATAACAGGTAGGCAAAACAAAAACCCACAGGTAAACCGCTTAGAAATGACAACCAGGGCAAATCAAGACTTCGCCATGAGTTTAGGTTTGGATATGGTTTATTTAGTCTACGGTAATGAGGTGCAGGTGTGTGAGTGTGGGCATGATCAGTCCCAGGTATGTGGCATGATGGGAATTAAAGTCCAAATGAAAAAACGGTAAGTATTCAGGCGACAGTTCCCTCTGGTGGTGCGGAGGAGGTGGTACGGGATCCTCTGTAACAGCTACACTATCACAACAGATAGATCATAGTTTACCTAAGGAGCAACTCATCATTCTAACATATCATTTTAACATAATAGTCCAACTAACATTTTGAAATTTCACAATTAATGTATGAATCGTGCTGGCAAAATGAGTCAGTGAGTAAATTTGCTTGAATTTTATTTAAATAAATGAGCTACACCTATCTGAACAGCAGTCATTGAGAAGACAGCAGAAAAAAGCAGCAATTTTCCATGCTTTGAAATAATGTAAAGATTTAAAGTACACAAGATAATTTTAGATGTGTAGCTGCAATTTGGAAAATTGGAATCACTAGAATCTTAACAAACTAATTTTTGTGAAAATCTTAAATAGGACCAAAATGGACATTTTTGACTTCAGGTTAGACTCATAATTTGCCTGTATTCGTTTCAACTAATTTTGTCCCATTTTCTTTGATTTGTGTAATGCTGATGCATTTTGCAATACAAAAGTAATAATTCTAAAAATAATAATCATTATTATTATTTATGTATATTTTTTTCTTATATAATTAAACCATGTTACTGAAAGCCAAATTCAGATTAGATTCAAAATCAGATTTAATAGAATATTACTATCATGTTATATAGAGAGAAGAAAAGCTATGTAAAGTCATTAGAAATGAAATTATATATCATTAAGGACATGCAAGGGTTACAAGTAATATTCAAACTTTAACAAAGTAATATGTTAACAGAGTTGTTACAATAGAGGCTCCAGCCTCCTCTCCTCCGCCTTCGCCGGAATACAGGTTTTCCCTGGTTACCAGTTGTCTTATCATGTATTTACCTGGATTGTCTATCATTATTGAGTGTTTGCTGCCTGCCTTTGATTATTGGATTGTTTATCGTTGTGATTGTTTGTTGTCTGCCCCGACCCACGCCTGTCTTTTGATTATGATTTTGCCTTTGCCTACGCTTTGTCTGATTGTTGTTTACCATTGCCTGTTGACTTTGATATTACACTGTGCTGCAGATGGATCCTGATTTGCCAGAGTAATCATTACAAGAGTATTACAACTAAGAAGTTTCTTACATTTACTATACTTTTGAAAAAATATTAATAATTATGATTTCAATTATGAAAATATTATTGCAATTATAGGCCTAAATATCTCTGTGCCAGCTTGTGCTTTCATCAATGGTATACATTGTCATGGTTAATTTGTGTTCATATTCATTGTGTTATTAGACAAAAGACATTGTGTTATTAAACATTGTGTTAGAAGACAAAACACAATGAATATTTGTCTTGCGCTCAGATCAGATGATGACTCCGGTGGAGGCTCCAGCACCCTCTCCATCGTGGCAGCAGAGAGAGCCGTCACCAGAATGCTGAGAACTAGATCCAAACTACATTTCCTATCATCCTCCACCAACCACTGATTACTTCTCATCATCACACCAGACAACCATCACCACCACCATATTTAAGCTGGACTAATTCTATGATTCATTGCGAAGTCTTGTTAACCCCGGTTGCATTTCTGAGCGTTTATTCTTTTTTGTTAAAAAGAAAGACGGTTCCTTTCGCACTTGCGTAGATTACTGTTCACTCAACGAGATAACAATAAAATTTAGATATCGCTTACCACTAGTACCCTCAGCTCTAGAGCAACTTCTTCAGGCCAGATACTATACCAAATTAGATCTCCGCAGTGCTTACAATTTGATTCGGATTCGAGAGGGAGATGATTGGACAACCGCATTTTCCACTTCTTCCGGACACTACAAATATTTAGTCATGCCATTTGGCTTAGCCAATAGTCCTTCGGTCTTTCAGGCTTTTATGAACAATATCTTCAGAGATATGTTGGATAAATAGGTGATTTTATACATCGATGACATTCTGATTTACTCCAATTCCTTAGGTGAGCATATAAAACAAGTCAGATCAGTGCTTAGACATTCATTGGATCACCAGCTGTATGTCAAGTTAGAGAAATGTGAGTTCCACAAAACCAGTACTTCGTTTCTGGGTTACATAATTAGTAAGGAAGGGGTGGCCATGGACGCGAAGAAAGTCGAGGCAGTGACTAATTGGCCACAACCCAATACGGTTAAAGAACTCCAAAGATTTCTAGGGTTTGGCGAATTTCTATCGCCGATTCATTCGAGGGTTTAGTTCAGTGGCATCGCCTCTAACTACTTTTACCAAGCAAGGTAAAGGTAAACTCAAATGGTCTTCCCAGGCTGAGATAGCATTCCGTGATCTCAAACGACGTTTCACATCAGCTCCTATTTTAAAGCACCCCGACCCTGAATTACAGTTTGTAGTAGAAGTAGACGCCTCCAACACAGGGGTTGGGGAAGTATTGTCTCAAAGGCAGGGAGAACCTCCCAAGCTTTACCCGTGCCCTTATTTCTCAAAAAAATTGTCATCAGCGGAACGTAACTATGACCTATGACAAATCACTCCTGTTTCATTTAGACTCAAACTTCCTACTATTTATCGAATTTCTCCCACTTTTCACATGTCCCTACTCAAACCGGCTGCCGCTCTGGAGAGGGAGGCTGAGGAAGCACCCGAGGAACAGAACCCCCCCCCCCCTATTGTGGTAGACGGTGAGGAGGCCTATCGAGTCAGAGAGCTTCTGGACTCTAGACGTCGGGGTGGCATTCTTCAATACTTGGTCGATTGGGAGGGGTACGGACCAGAGGAACAGTCATGGGTTAATGCAGGTGATATCCTGGACCCAGGTTTGACTGAGGAATTTTACCGGACTCATCCGAGCAAACCGCCCCCTCGATCCCGTTGTAGACGTCACCGGCCTCTTTGCGTCAGGAGCTACTCGCACGGCTCTGTTACGGTGGAGGCTCCAGCACCCTCTCCATCGCGGCAGCAGAGAGAGCCATCACCGGAATACTGAGAACTAGATCCGAACTACATTTCCAATCATCCTCCACCAACCGCTGATAACTTCTCATCATCACACCTGACAACCATCACCACCACCATATTTAAGATGGACTAATTCTATGATTCATTCCGTCTTGTTAACCCCGGTTGCATTTCTGAGCGTTTATTCCTACTTTTTTTCTGTGTGCCGTTTTTGGATTGTTCACTTGTTTATCGATTGTTCTCTGCCTGCCTTTTGACCCCTGCCTGCTTATCGTTTTATGATTGTTCTCTACTAATTACTTAGTAAACAAAAAAAAATGTATTAGGCGAGTAATGAGCAAAAATGTAAGGTATTTTTTACCTTATATATAAAATCTAATTTTTTCTTACATTTTTAATTTGTCATTGGAGTGAACAGTAACATGATGAATTATTGAGAATATTTTCCCATGCTTTAACAATCAGTGGTTGTTTAGACAATATGTTTTTGGTGGTTTGTCAACTTTCCATTCTTCTGCTGTATGATGACAGAGAGTCCACCACCAGGCTCTAGTCAGCTCTGTCCCATGAGTGAGGAAGTCATTGCAAAAGAATTAATACATGTCCTGTAAACTAGCAAATTGTATATGTTGCAGACAATAGTCATTTGCAAGTAATTTAAAGTTTAATCTTGTCTTTCCTGTATCCCCTTTCAAAAATCTTGCTTCCAGCACCCCCCAATGTTCTCTAAACGTCCCTATTAAGAAACACTATACTACAGCAAGCAAACCCCCACTTTGGTCCATATCCCTAAACAGATCAGTTTGGTAGGCCAGTAGAACTTCCAAGGTGTGCAGAGACACACCAACCTGACCTGCTGTTGCACGAACCTTGCCAACCAGGTGGGATTTCATATGTCAAGGTTTGGATGGCAAGGCAGGTTTCTTCACAACAATACAGATGAGTGAGAGAGATATCTAGCTAACATCTCTCTGACCCTTGTCATCGCCCCATACTTGTGGTCAGGCACGGAAACATTTAAGGTGTAATTATCAATTAAAAGTGTACACACACAAGCCATGTACGGATTCTTCCAAATTCTTGAAAGTTCTGCGAGGGGTGAAGCCCAGGCCGAAGTGAGAAAGCTGTCATCAAGGTTGGATGATGGAGTTGCGTTTTCCTCATTTGTCAAATCAATTTTTAGTTTTTGGAGCACCCAAGTTACCACCTTGAACAGCTCCTCAGAGGTGAGACAGCATTTGATCCTCGTTGTCCTCAGAGGAGATGATAGAATGTGTCTCTGAAAAAACAATGGGATCTTCTGAGTCAAAGGAGATGCCTAGAGATGGGGGCAAGCCCGTCTGAAGGTCCACTATCTCAACCTGTGATCCCCACAATAGCAAAAGCTGCATAAACACATAGCACACAGCTGATGTGTGTTGCTTCCTGTAATGTGGTGGGAGAAGGGCCACACACAATGCTTTTTTTTTTCTTTCTTTGTCTGACTGAGAATCCCGAACACACACTGCTTGCTGAAGACAAAGAAGTGAATGACACACACAGAGGAAACATTCCCCATAATGTCATTTCATTGTTAAATCCTTTGTGCCTAGTTTCCTTGTGTTAAGATAATTAGTCATTATCAGTTCTTGTTTGTTAATTAGCCCCTCCTCCTTTTCCTTGGTTATTAATTATGTTCACCTGATTTTTGTGTAGTTAGCTCTTTGTTTATTCTAGTATTTTTACTCCTAGTGTTGCTTAGGTCCTTGTACTGTCTGTAGTCAATGTTAAGGTGTATTTCCCTTGAGGTTTTGTGGATTAAATACATTTCTGTTCATTCATTGTCTTTGTGAGCTTCTTATACAACAACCTGTAATATTTTCTTAAAGTAATTTGTCAATATTAAAGTTATGATGAGATTCACACTAAAATCCTACCTGAAATTTTCTGTGTCCTTGGCCTGAGTATCAGTGGTCCCAGCAACAGACAGCATCCTCTGAGGTTGGAGAACATAATTCGTAGGTGGTGGCTTGTAAGATGGGGTCTGAGGAAATGTATCTGTTCTTTCTGCAATGTGGCTCTGAGCCACATCTATGTGCCCTGAAATATTCTGTCTAGCCAAATTTGGAGGTCTATATCCACCATAAGCAGCATTAAGTTGGGGTCTTGATCCTGATTTATTGCAGTCAACCAGATCAGCATGTCTGGCCACTTGGTGCAGATTAGTTGATTCTAGAGACTGGGGCTCTGATACGTCAAGAGATTGATCCACATTTGGGGTTATCTGGGGCTGCCTTGGTCTGGCTGGGACCGTTGGTGGAGTGTCAGGAGCAAAAAAAGAAATAGAGGACGAGGAAGTCTTCTTAGGCTTGCACTGGCTTTTAATCTGCTGATCCATTTCCATCCTTTCCTGAAACATACCAATGGATGGGACAGATTAACATTCTCATATTTATTTCTAAAATGTGTTTATGTTTACTAAATGTAAAGCTGAACACTCCCCCCATATGTCATTAATTGATCAAACAAATAGCTCCTCCTAAAAGTCTTGCTACTGGTTGACACAGCAACACTAAGGGTTGTGTGTCTACCAAAGCCAACACACTTTATCAGTGGTTTGCAATGGAGCAGCGTGATTTAATAAATGCCAGAAGCTGGCCTTTTGGGGGGTGTGGAGCAGGACAAACACACACCAGACCGACCACTAGTAACATTCTACTTGTACAGAAACAAAAAAACAATGGAGAAGGTGATATACTCTGATAAACTCTGACTACTACCACAATATTATCAGTTTAAAAATGCTGATAGGGTTTTTAAACGTTGATAGCATCACTTCTGTGGATATTCCTACCTATCTAGCTATTCTTCTTCTTCTGAGACTAATATTTCTGACTCTAACTCCTCCTAGAACATTCAATCTTTAACCACCACACTTTCCACAGATCTTCAGACTGGTCTGAGGAAGTGTGCTATATCTTTTCCAGGGGACTTTTCCTAAAACAGGCATTTGAAATTGCCAAAAATCCCAAAGACTTGGAATGGAATGTTTGAATGTTTAGACGGCTAAGAGGCTGATGTTTGTGTTCAAATTCTAACAGTCAAAATTCTACTTTAAAGTCCCAGAAACACAACAGACTGCCATTCTATGTATTATTTTGAAGCCATTTAGACGTTTATGCTTCTATTCTAATATTACCTAATTTCCTAGCAACCACCCTGTGTACCTAGCAACCACCTAGCAACACTCTAGTAACAGCATAGCACCCTATCTACCACCCAGGGTACCCTAGAAACCACACAGAAACCCTCTAGTAAGCACCCCAAATTCCCTGGCAACTGTATAGCAACACCCTAGCAACCACCCATGGTACCCTAGAAACCACACAGAAGCCCCCTAGCAACCACCCTGAATACCTTAGCAATCACATAACAACAGCCTAGCAACCACCCTGAGTAGCTTAGCAACTGTATAACAATACCTTAGCAACCACTTTAAGTACCTTAGCAACACCTTAGCATAGCAACACCCTAGTAACCACATATTAACAGCCTAGCTACCAGCCTGAGGAAGCAACCGCATAGCAACCACCCAGCAAACATCCTGAGTACCCTTGCAACTGCATAGCATCTATCTATCTGTCTGTCTGTCTGTCATTCTATCAGTCACGCTTTTAACTATCTATCAAACTCTATGTATCAGTCTATTTTAATCATAACACCACCTTTACAAATCCTAAAGGATGTTTCATAATTATACAATTTCAGTTAAAAATAGCCCAATTAGAATTGGTAATCTGTATGGCTCAAACACAGATGACTCAGACTTTTCCCCCTCCATTTCAATCCTTTCAACCTGCGCAGTTATAACAGTAGGTGACCTCAACACAGTTGTCAACCCTGCAGTAGATAAATCAAGCAACAAATGCGTTTGCCAATTATGGTATATTTTCTGATCTGCATGATATGTATGGTATGATATGTATGGTATATTTTTACACATACTTGATATATTTCAATACAGTCACTGAGCACTACAATTTTTATCAGTTTTGATCCTTTGCACATGTGCATGTTTTATAATTACCCTACATGGAAATCTTTTAGTACTTTGAATAAATTTGATTACTTTTATAATTCTATTTAAAAATTATACTGCCTGGTCCTCGCCACAGTTAGAATGGAACTGGAATAAATTAAGTAACCAAAAATGAAGTCACCTGATAATGAAGGTACATAATATCAAAAAAGGGAGTCAGATTCAAGGCTGTGGGATGCTATCTAATGTGTATAAAAAGGGGAGTCAGATTCAAGGTTGGGAGAGGCTTGGATGTTTTCTGAGCTTCTGAGCTTTGTTGACTTTTACTGTTTGGCATCTGGAACGCTTGACTGAGAGTTTTTCTTGCGGCATTGAGAGAAAAGTTTCCACAACACAATCAGCAGAAACCATAAAAGAGTTTATGAGTGATTTTGGTCTTTGCAATAGTTGGCAACTTAAACATCCTAATGCTAAAGAATACTCATATTTCTCACCAGGTTACCTGTCATAATCCCACTTTGATTTTTTTCTCATCCGTAACTCTGTTAATTCAAATATAATAATAAGATCAAAGATTCATCCTATAGTCATTAGTGATAATGCTTCTGTATATACAGAATTATACAGAAAGAGAGAAAGAAAGAGAGAAGTGACGTGGTGGCCAGGTATGGTGACCATATAAGGCAGAGTGGAGGCTTCACTTGTGGTGCTCGCAGCTCGATTTGGCAAATAAGCAACAAAAGACGACCCCACCTTTTCTCCTACGCTCTCCACCGAATCAGATGAGCACACATCAGCTTCAGAAGCCTGTTCTGTGGTTTCTTCTGAGCAGGGAGATAAGCTCATGCTGGCAACATCACATGACGATATGACTGACGGGTGCTGAGACAGATCAGCTTTCTCTTTCTGATGCATTTGAGGAGCTGGTTGAGGTTGTTTCTCGTGCTGCAGAGAAACTGAGCCTTGGTTGGCCAGATAAGAGACAGCACCTTAAAACATCTACCATTACATCTAATATACATCTACTATATTAAAACATCGGCAGGGAACAGCCTCCCATTGTTACCAGATCTTCACACTGGGGTGACGAAGTCTTGGAAGAATCCATATTCAGCTCATGTATTTACTCCCAATACAAGCAATTATTCCTTTATTGTAGGTCTGCATGAGCACAGGTATGGGGCGATGCCTAGGGTTGAAGAAACGCTTGCAGGCTGTCTCTCTCCCTCTACGACATCGTCATGGAGAAGCACTTTAGCAACGAGACCAGCAGCGTGTAAGTACATTTAGACTTGTCTTTAGTTGTTTATGGCGCAGTGGTAGGAAGTGTATTTGTATTTGTTTTTACCTTATTTACAATAATACAGCTTGTCTGTTCATTTAGACTTGTCTTTAGTTGTTTATAGCGCAGTGGTTGGAAGTGTATTTGTATTCGTTTTTACCTTGTTTACAATAATAGCTCGCGTGAAAGTCGCGTTTGATCCTGCGCTCCCCTGCGTGAGTTTTGTTAGCTTTTGTTGTGGTTAATGTAGAGGCGTGTCCTGCTGAATTCAATCAGCGCAAGTTTCAGGGGTGTATATAAACATTCAGTTCACCACGGCGGCGGTCACGGCAGCCCTCCTCGTGTAAAGACCGACGAGTGTAAAGACCAGCGACTCTATCTGCACGACTCCACCGAGCAAAGACACAGACAAAGCAATTGAGTACTATTTTCATTATTCTACATCCTTTTGTACCTCTTACCTCTTGCACTTATATTATGTGTCTACTTATCCCTGTTGTAACTAACACTCGCAAATCACATGATGTACGCCACAGGCGTCGCAATCCTCATAACCTTCCTACTGTACATATGTCTTCTGATGCATCAGTAACTCTTTCTGTGGACCTCTGGAATTGTCAGTCTGCTGTTAACAAAGCAGACTTTATTACATCCATAGCTACTCACTCTAACCTCAACCTCATGGCTCTAACCGAGACCTGGATAAGACCTGAGGACACTGCTACACATGCAGCCCTCTCCACCAAATTCACTTTCTTCCACACTTCTCATCAGACGGGGAGGGGTGGGGGGACTGGGCTACTGATTTCTAGAGACTGGAAATTATCTCAGAGACCATCTATAGCTGCAATCACCTCCTTTGAATCTCATGCAACTACTATTACCCATACCTTTCACTGACAACGGTGTTGACATCTACCGCCCCTCAAGTTCATTAGTTCACTTTTTGAACGAGCTGGATGTTCTCCTTTCATCCTTCCCTGATGAGGATTCTCCTCTACTGCTGCTTGGTGACTTCAACATCCATGTTGAAAAGCCTCAAGCTTTTGACTTCCACACTCTTCTTGCGTCCTTTGACCTCAACAGAGTGCTAACTTCAGCTACGCATAAATCTGGTAACCAGCTCGACCTCATTTACACAAGACAGTGCTCTGCTATTGACACACTGGTCACTCCACTACACACATTGGATCATTTCCTTTTCACTCTCAACATCCAAATCACTCCTGAACCACCCCACACCCCACCACAGGTCTCCTTTTACAGAAACCTGCGCTCGCTCTTACCCACTAGACTATCCGCTATGGTTTTATCTGCACTCCCTCCATCTAACAAACTCTCCTACTAACACAATACTACTAACACTACTAACACACTTTGCTCCACTCTAGCATCAAGTCTAGACAGAGTATGTCCGCTATCGTCAAGGCCAGCCCGTGCCACTCCTGCACCCTGGCTGTCTGATGTTCTTCGTGAGCATTGCTCTAAACTTAGGGGTGCAGAGGTTGTAGCTTCTCCGACCACATCTCTAGAATCGCTTGTTCCTGCAGATTCGCCCTCTACAGCATCAGGAAGGTCAGACCCTTCCTATTGGAACATGCAGCACAACTCCTCGGTTAAGCTCTTGTTCTCTCCAGACTGGACTACTGCAATGCTCTCCTTACAGGGCTTTCAGCTTGTACTATCAAGCCCCTGCAGTTGATTCAGAATACAGCAGCTAGAGTGGTCTTTAATGAGCCTAAAAGAGCACACGTCACTTCATCCAGTTGCACAGGCTGCCAGTAGCTGCACACATCAGATTCAAGGCTCTGATGTTTGCATTCAAAGTGACTACTGGATCCGCACCTCCTTACCTGCTCCCACTTCTTCGCACTTATGTGCCCACCAGAAACTTGCGTTCAGCTAATGAACTTCGCCTTGTGGAAGAAATCACTCACCCAGTCTCTTACTTTCACTCTGCCCGGTTGGTGGAATGAACTGCATAACTCCATCAGAATGGCTGAGTGATTAGCTGTTTTCAAGAAACGACTAAAAACTCAACTATTTCGTCTTCACTTCCTTGACTAATTAACTAACACACCACCACTTCTACTTCTTTTATTAAAAAAAAACAATAATCGCCTTTGTTGCCTTCTTATACTCTGTTGAAATATCTGAGACCTGTCTATAGCACTTATCCATTGTTGCCTCTTATTGTTGAAATTGCTTCCTTATTTGTAAGTCGCTTTGGATAAAAGCATCAGCTAAATGACTAAATGTAAATGTCATGGAGGAAACCTGCCTTGCCCTCCAAGCCCTGCAGTGTTACTTCCAATCTGGTGGGCTTATGCGTCAAATACCTGAACCAAGGTGGGGGGTTAGAACCAGACACGGTTCAGGAGCTCCGTAGAGCCACAGATCTTGCTCTCCATGCCACAAAGCAGACAGCCTGATCCTTTTGGCATTAGAGTCCATTCTACCAGGGATGTAGCATCATCTAAGGCCCTGTCTTGGGGATCATCCCTAAGTGATGTTTGTGCTGCGGCAAGATGGTCCTCTTCGCACAAATTTATTAGAATTTATAGTTTATACCTGGTTTTGGTGTTTGCACACCAGACAAAAAAGCGCAGCATAACGTCTTTAGAAAAGAACCTGTTTTCTGTAAGTGTTCACCACGGGGGAGCCATTCAGCACTTGTCAGCTATGCTTAGCTACAACTCTGGAGGCTCAAAATTCTAAAACTCTTTGGGCTCATAATCCTGAATCCAAAGCATAGTTTAATATTAAATTGTGATATTTATATCAAATCATCATTAATGCACATACTGAATTTACCCTAGACTGCAAGATACATTGATCTGTTGGAAAAGAACACTAACAACAGCGTATTGAACAAAACTTTTAAATATGGGCTGCAAAGAAATAATATATTGTCAATTATGTATAAAATGTGTGTGTTTTTTTCTCCAATAGTCCATAGTCACAGTTAATCTGTGACAGTTACTATAGAACTTTAACTACCACACAAATGACTAGACAACAGATACAAGAAAATAATAACAGATTTACCAAAATAAAATTTAAAGACTGATGAAATAAAAGATTACATCAAAAAAAAAAAATTCTTCATGTAAACACCTTAATCTAAAACTTTCATTGGTTTGAAAAGGGTGGGATAAATAAATAAACTGATCAAACAAAAAAATCCGGTTAAACTGATTAAACCAATTACTTTGAGTGTACGTCCTTCTGCGTCTATGTCCTCCTAATTAAGAAAAGGTCTGCAATCCTGTGGGAACTGATTAGATTTCTTGTGAACAAGTTTTACTTTTTCTTGATTTATTGCATAGGAGCAGGCTGTTTGACAACAGACAAACTGCTAATTATTAGCAAGCTGACAAGATATGTGCGTTGGGCCAGCGTATGCCAGCCTTGAGCACCTTCAATGACTATTCAGGTCAGGGCCCAGTTGCATGAAAACCCTTAAGTAAGGGTATTCTTAAAAAAAACCCTGAGGGTAGGAATTCCTTTAAGAGTGTTGCAATGGCTTCACCCCGACCTTAGTGTTTACATTAAGGATTTTACAATAGTTAAAACACGGCAGAAGTGGTTGCTGTAGTACCAAGTCACCCACAGTAAATGGTGAAATACCTTGGTAAGGTGTACAATCACGTGTGATTTCAGAAAACAAAAAAGTGGGAAAGCGGGTTTCACTTGCACATGAAGCTACTCAATGGTCTTTATAAACACATTGTACTGTATGTCATGCCACAGACACCCAAATGATCACAACTATTACAATAAATGTTTACACCTCTAAAGGGAACATATAAATTAATCACTAGTGATCGCAACACCATTCTTCTCTGTTGTGTCTGCTGCAAGGTGACAGCGCATCATTTTTATTCCATTACACTGAAATTTGCACCCTAAATGGGGCACTTACTGCCACCTATTATTATCATTGATTACTAACACTGCCAGGAATCAGGCAAAAATGGTGTTACATTTAAGCTAAACTGATTCACATGACTGCCTGTATATACTGTAACAAAAGTAGCATGCATGGTTTAAAACAATTTCACAAATATTTTATTCGATCTTTGAAAATGGGGAAATATTTAGTGACAGCCTTAGACCCCTTAAGGTGATGCTTAAGGTTAAGATTTCTTAACCTTAAATGTAAATTGTTTGATTGTATGTCAACTGAATATGTAATAACATTTGAAAGCATTTTAATTTTACATTAATTACCTGCTAATTCAATTAAAATGTATATATATATACACATATATATATGCTTAATACATAGTGCAGTATTGACAAAATCAGGCGAATATAGTCATACTTTTTTTGCTCTCATAAGATAAAGTGGCTTTCAGAAGACAAAATGCTATCAATTAGGACACCCACATTCTTAGCTGATGAACAGGCTTTACAGAACATCCATTAAGAGTTATGCAGTATGTGCATAACAACATTCTCTGTCATGTAATATGAATAAATCCTCACAGATGTTTTTTTTTTTAGAAAAAAAAAACATTTTTTAACATATGTTAAATATTATGTTTTTGCAGGTATGGGTTTTTTGGAAAAAAAAAACCATACCTGCAAAAACACCACCTTTTTTAAATAAAGGTAGATTTGAGATTGTTTCCTTGTGGGTAACCCGGAGTGATGATGGTACATATACTTGACCCTTAGGACCTCCCGGCGGTAGGTGACAGTAAAATTAAAACAAGTGAAGAAGAGTGCCCACCTGGCTTGATACAATCTGAAAAACCTTTACAAAAGTATTTCAGATTGCTGTGGTCAATGATAATTTCAAATGGATGTTGGGCTCCCTCCAGCCAATGTCTCCATTTTTCCAAGGCCATCTTGATTGCAAGTAACTCACGATTATCAATGTCATAGTTGCACTCCACCGGGGACAGTTTCCTGGAAAAGAAGGCACATGGATGGAGAATCAGGGGCTTCCCCTCCCATTTAGATAACACAGCACTTACTCCCATTGTCGATGTGTGCACTTCAACAATGAACGGTGCATCAGGTCTTGAGTGTCAGAGAGCAGATGTTGTGCAGAACACTTTCTTAAGGCATTGGAAGGCTTGTATAGCTTCAGGGCTTTAAGACAGAGATTTGGGCCTGTGATGGATGAGAGAGGTTAGTGAAGAACTGATTGAACTGAAGTTACAAATGAACATACAATAGAAATTAGCAAATCCCAGGAGCGTTGCAATTCTTTGACAGTTTTGGGTTGTAGCCAGTTCTTAACTGCCTGTATCTACCTCTGGTACGTCTGGATACCAAGAAAGTCGATAATGTAACACGGGAAGTGTATGGTCTTGCTATGGAATTCAAATTTTTCCAGTTTTAGATAGAGACGGCGTTGATGAAGTTTGGAGATTACGAGTTTGACATCACATAGTTGGCACCACATAGTTGTTTCAGGCCAATGTGGTGGTATTTAGGTAGCCATCTCCTTGCTGAAAACATCCTGGAATGCCCAGGATTCTTCAGGACACTCACCCTTGAGATGACAATGAAAGACTTTCAACAGAGGTGGAGCCTACTAGCAACAGTGAAGACTGAACAGATGATCTCTGAATCATAGGGAGACAGGACTTATAACAGGTAGCACTCCAACGAATGCTTTCTCCAGTATTTCAGTTAATTAAGGGTTGATGTATTTGTAACCATAGGCATCCCAGGATGATATCCAAAGTGAAGCCCTTCAGCACCATTAAAGAGATGAGTTCCTGATGAAGCCAGGCTACACTGAGGGTGACAGTGGAGGAGTAGTATTGTATCTGACCTTGGCCCAGCAGCTTTCCCAGGATGGTTTGGATGCTCATGGTCTGTGAGATGGTCTTTCTGGACAAGTCGATGATGTCTTTTTTAAGATTTTTAAGTTCATCTGTGTATGCGTTTACAAAAAGGTCATTTCTTCTTTCATTATTAGCATTCAAGGTTAGTGTCTTTTTAAAGATGTTTTCCTATGTGTGCATTTCTGGATGTGATTGGTGCCTCTCTTTCTGTATTAGCCACAATGTCTGTCTCAGGTGCTTCTGTGCTAAGGTAGCATCTGTAGAGCATGCATTTCTCTCTCTGAGAAGTGCCCATTTGAACAGCTCTCCTTTATGAAGTCAAAGCCACTTCAGATGCTCCCTGCACTTTCCTCCTGCTGCATAAGCATGTAAGAATGTGATTGTGTTATTTGGGGAACACAATGAAGTGAAGTGAAAAGTGAAGTGAAGTGAAAGTGACCCATTTGTCAGATATGGTAATCCATACCCGAAATGTAACCTCTGCATTTAACCCATCACTGGTGAGGAGTGAACACACACTGCAAGTCGTGAACACGCACACACCCGGAGCAGTGGGCAGCACATTACTGCGCCCGGGGAGCAATTGGGAGTTAGGTGCCTTGCTCAAAGGCACTTCAGTTGCAACACCCCAGTGCTGGAACCAGCAACCTTCTGATTAAAAGTCCAACTCACTAACCAGTAGGCCACAACTGCCCCAATGAAAGGTGTGTGGGGTGCAAGCTGAGGCTGATGCTGAGATGACAGCCGTGCCTTCCTGGGCAGCTGTGAACATTTGGATGGAATGGAATCTTTCACTCTCCCTGGAATGCTTGCTGTTAATAACTGGTACTCCTATGTATAGGAGGTACTCTCATAATAGGTACTCCTTTTCTGACTATTTGTGTGTTGAAGACTAATCCTTCCTCACTATCCTTGAAAGCAGAGTAGTGAGGAGGTTCGTGGAGGCTTCTCCAGTTGAGTGTGCCATTGTGGTGCATTTCTGCCTGCAGGGCACTGTCTTTTAGAGGCCCCCAAAACCCATATTCACAGCTTGTAAACTACTCCAAACTTGGAGAGAAAGGGTTTACAGTGATGCTGTTCTAGCCACTTGCCAGTGTGTTCCTGCCAGCCGAGGCACTAGGAGCAAGTTGAGGATAGGTTTGACCCAGCACAGCTGCAGGAAGCATGCATTGTGACTGACTTTGCCTCTCTAGGCATCACAGGGCATGGCACATGCGCTGGGTTGGACGGTGCCCACCCTGGTGGTCCAAAAGCACCATTCTTGGCTGAACATTGCTGAAATGCTGAGAACCACCTTTGATGCTACTATCTCCCAATGTGTCCTCTCGGCTACACTGTCAGGGACAGCTATGCAGTTCTTGGTGGGAGGCAGATGGAGACATCTTTTCTAGCATTACCATACTTTACTGTATAGGCCACAAAGGATGTTTTCCCTGTCTTCTCTGGCCCACCCTGTGGATCTAATGCCAGCTGCTAGCCAGCAGTATGGCATCATCGCTCAGCTATGCGATTCAGTTCCCCAGGCCTGCCTGGAGTCAGTGATATTTCTTACCTCAATTGAGCTGATGATGCAACTATACTGTGAGCGGACATTGACCTCCTCCTTATAAAGGGTGTAATAGAGCCTTTCCCAGATTAAGGGGGTTCCTGCCTCCTGGTTGGCTCCTCTCTCTTTGTAAGTATCTTTGAATAAATAGAAATGTAAATGTAGAAGTGCCAGAAGGTTAAATCCTCCAAGAATGTGCCTAGTACCCTCTGGGGTCCTCTCCATTGTTCTTGTGATCCTGAGGAGAACCCCCTTTGAGTCAAGCTTAGTGCCCTCTCTTAGAAGACCTCCTGATCATGGTCATTTCCATCAAGAGGACAGGGGATACACAGGCGTTGACTGTGTCTAACGAGTGCCTCAAGATTGGAGGATTCTCACATTTTCTGAGACCTTGTCCCAACTACATCCCCAAGGTTTCCACAACTCCTTTCAGGGACCAAGTAGTGAGCCTGTAGGCCCTCCCACAGTCGAAGGAGCACCCAGCTCTTTTCGTGCTGTGTCCAGTACACGCTTTGTGTATTTATGTCGACCATACAGAAGATTTCATAAGGTCTGAGCATCTCTTTTTCTGCTTTGGAGGTCAGCAGAAGGGGAAGGCTGTCTCCAAACAGAAGATATTGTAGTGTGCCATGAATTCCATTCTTTTGCATACCATTTGCAGGGTATGCTGTTGGTGCACATTTTTCTAGCAGTAGCCCCCTTTTGAGTGCTAGTAGGGTGCCTCTTTAGCAGACAAGAGGGTTAAGGGTTAATACTGGCCAAAAATTCTTGATCAGATATTGACAAAACCAAAATAATAAATATGATGTGATCCACTATGGTGTAAATGCATTGAAGAGTGATGTGTCATAGAGTTGTACAGCACGAAAAGATCTGCTGTGTGATAAAGTTATTTATGGGGACAGGCTTTAAGAAGCTTATTTTACTATTGATTATGTTACTTTGATACTTTATCTTTCTCATTCTCTTTGTTGTCTGTGTAGTTTAAGTTAAGCCTTTTTTATACTTTCGCCTGGCTCCACAACGCAAACCTCCACTGACTGGAGGCTCACAGACGAGGCGTTTATACTTCATACGCTCACTGTTGTACTATTCTTTGAAATAAGTAATCAAGTCTAAAACAACACAAAGTAGTGGATAGCAGTAGTAATTTACTGGAAGAACACTTACGCTTGTAACATTGAAACTAAATATATAAATGAGAACATGAATAAAACAAATACTTTTTAATTTAACATATTTAATTTAATTAAACAAATAATTTTACTATAATTTTATTAATTAGTAATATAACAATATAATGTTAAAGAAGTGATAAACAAACAAAATAAAACTCTTAAAGTGTTTGTTTTATTCCTTATGCAATGGCATGTTGTTTTAACTTTCCATAACGTTATTTTAAAAGTGTCAGATAAAGTCTATGCATTGTTTAGCATGGATTGATCATAGAGATGCGGTACAGAATGCTCACACAGTCATCTCACAAACATAAATTCAAATGTTTTCACAAATATGTGTATATCAAGTTCTTGAATTAATTTCCTATAAATATTTGTGAATGCGCTTACATTTCACAATGTATTTATGTATCGTTGAATCTGCATTTACGAATCATCACACGTGCATGGATTGCTTTGAATTTGTGTGTGGTATTTTTGAGACCTTCCTGCCAGGTTACGATTCACAAATATCTTTTTTGGACAAAATGTTTCTGTTTTAATAAATATGACATTTGTGGATGCTGCAAAGCCAATCTGATTCATTATCAGAAACGAGGAATGTAGCCTAATGATGTCATGTCATCATGCCAGTTCACATTTAAAATTTCGTAATTCTCGTACTGTTAATGTACTCTATGAGCATGGTTTATAAAACTTTTTTTTTTTACTTCTTATTCCAGACTAGAAGAGATAATCTAGCATCTGGAAAAAACGCTCTTATTGGCTAGAACTAGAAACAGCAGTACTAGAAGCTGAGAAGCAGCAGTTTATTACAAACATGATTTTGTCAGAGGCCGTCGCTTCGCCTCCTCCCTGTTGCCAGAGTGAGCCCTCGCCAGAATATTAGTTTCTTTCTGGACTTCATTTCCCATGTTCCCATGCCTAGGGCTGATTACTTCCTGTTTGCCACCTGTTTGTAATCAGCCCAGTTATTTAAGCCCAGGTCCGCACTTTACTCATGGTGATGTCTTGTTTTGCCATGTCAAACATTTCAGAGCGTTTTCCTGGTTTGATTACCCGGTGCCATTTGGATTGTTTATCGTGTTTGATTATTTGCTGCCTGCCTCTTGTTTTTGCTTTGGACTCTGTTTTTGATTGTTTGCTGCCTGCCCTGACTACTGCCTGTTTACCTGTTCTGACCCGTTCTAATCACTATATTCCAAACTACAGTACAAATAGCAATATAAAACCTTAAAAATGGATAAAGCTGTAAATTGTCACACTACTATTAATGAAGTTTTTGTAGGTTTTCATTCAGTGGTTGCAATCAACTTTAACATTTGTAGATACACAGCTAAATCAGTGCTTTCGAAAGAAAAGGTGGGTTACATAACATTAGTTGCATTGTGGGTGTGCAAACCAATTGTATGTGTATTATCACTAAATCCATTCTGTTAGTCGTGACATTAGTTTTTCAAGTTGACATCACGATATACTGTAACATTGATTTTCTTGTTCAAATCCTACAGAGATCACAACAGAACAGAAAAGGTAAGACATTTTAGACAACAAACACTCCCCCCAAAAAATTTACTTTACTATAACACTACATCTTATATATTTAAGCATCTTTAAGCTTTGATAAAGTTTACATGCATTACTTTGTGTTTACATGTATACAAAGATGAATATACAGCTTGCTAATAAATGTGATATTTTTTAACACACAAAACTGAGAAATTCTTTATAATCTCTCATACAACGGTATACACTCAACCAATAAACTTTCACTTAATGTTTCATATAAAGGTGTTGTCTGTTGGTTGGTTGATTATAAGACAATGCAGTGTCGATTTACAACTAAAATACAAAGCAGCTTTTGTGCACTTACAGAACACATTTAGGAACAGTGATGTGAACTGAGCTCTGGTTAGGGATTTTTTGGAACCATTTGTTTTAATACATGTACTATTTTATATTGGGGCAAATCTAATTCAAGCTCTAAATGGGAACCCTTAATATTAGAGTTTATTCAATTACATAACCACTATAGGGATGTGAATTTATGGTGTTTAATGGCAAATGTTGATAGGCAGAATTCATTATTGCTAAAAAAAACATTTCTTATGAGAAAGACCTGCTCTACAGGTTTAAAGCATTTGTTGATAACATTAGTATATTTATATACTAAATAAATATATTTATTAATATATTTAATATATAATATTTTTAATAAAGGATTAATACAGAGTGAGCAACAACAACTAAATAGTGTATTCATTGCTATATATTGATACCTTCTATGTAATGCAGTTTTATTTAGAAACATGTATATATTTTATATGTATATATATAATTATATGTTCATGTAGTAAAATGATTTGTTAATAACTTTAAATACTTCTACATTACTATTTACCCCTTTTTAATCTCCTCTATAAACATCTATACTTCTTAATGCAGGAAACATAAACACAACAATGGCAAGGCTGGAAAAGGGGGTTGAATTAATGCAGTAATGCAGTAATCTTAATACATGTATAGCTTTTAGATTTCAACATTAACCTAAGTTCATGTAGGTGATCAGTGGCATTCAAAAAAGTGGAATTCAAAATGTGTGAATTCCATGAGGTCAAGCTGGATCAAATGGCGGCTGTGGTGTACACAATATGAAATACATTTAAAACTAGCCTCTTACATATAAATTTACATATTAACAATAAAACAATAAAAATGAATGATTACCTGGCCTTGTTCAAATCTTGAGTCAGATCAGGAAGGAGTGTTGTAATTGGTAAATTAAAATCAATGCGATTGGCTAAAGAGGACACTGTCCAAAAAAATTAATTTGTGAAATTCGCAACCTGACAAGTTGAATAATGAGCAATCCATGCACATGTGACGATTTGGAAATGCAGATTCAACGATGCGTAAATACATGTGTGATGCATAAATCACAAATATTTACAGGAAATTAATCCAAGAACTTAATATTCACAAATTTGTGAAAACATTTAGAATATTTGTTTGTGAGATGACATTGTGTAAGCATCTGATATTTTTGCTTTTGTTTGTGTATTTATAAATAGCATTTTGAATTTACAAATTTGTACATGTGAATTGTGCTGTGCATTTATGAATTATGCTTTGTAAATGTATTATTATTGAAACCAATCTGGCTCAACACAAGTTAAACACCTCACAAAACGGGGTCTTGTGCACTCGACACGCATAACTGCCCAGTTGGTGACAATTTCATTTTCACTGCACGCACTAACACACTTGTGAATTCTCACCTTTTATCTGTTGTTCTGAAGGATGAGATGTGTGATGCAAGCTTTCACAGTCAGCATATAATAGCACTGTTAAAATAAATACTCGACAGAATTGCATTGTTTTTAGATTTAGCCCTGCATGTGTTTTTGCGTCATTAAAATGCCATTGGTTTATGCAAGCATCATGTTAAGAGACAAGTCAAATCCAAGAAAGCGATTGTTAGCCAATCGCTTGGGAAAGTGCATTACATGCAGAATATGAAGGCTCAGTTCCAGAACCAAATTGCTGAGAGTGCTACTAAAAATAGTGAGGGTGCTCACTAACATGAATTGTGAATGAATTGAACGTGGGGCCATATTTGTAAACAGCCAAACAAATAAGACAGTTTTATGACATATTGGTTTCATTTTTTTATAAATATGGCCCCCAGTTTTATGCCATTACTGTGTACATACACATAACATACTAAAATTAACTGTCTTAACAGAAAATACACCTTAAAATGTAAAAATTATAATAAAACAACTAAAATAGCTACTAAAAAAAGCTACTAAAAGCTTGCTAAAGTCACTCAGTCAAAAGCAGCGAATGATTCTTTTCTCTTTTGACAGCAGCAGGGGTGATTCTAGGATTTGTTTAATAGGGTGGCACAGGGGGGTCCAAAAAGCAGGCGGTGGGGCCATGGGAAAAGTTGTGTTCTCGTTTTCTAAAAAAGATTGAGCAGACAATAATTGTTTTCAATTATTGTTCCACCTTCTTTGTTCAGACAGCATTTTACTAACAACCATTTAAAAACTGATTCTTCAAATTTGAGAATTAATTTGAATCATTTAAAGATTAAAAAATCTATTCTATATAAAAAACCCACCCCTACTAATAATATATCAGGAATGGTGAGATTGTGGTTAGGGTCAAAAGAAAGTGAAAGTTATAAGTAAATTGGATACTGGAAGGTACTGGATGTACCTTCAGGATGCCATCTATAAGCAGATAAATAGGAGGATGCTTGAAAAGGCTAGAGCTCTTAGGGTTTTGGCAACGAATATGAAACTAGATGCCTTACAGAGTTGCTTTAATTGAAGGAGGTTTAAGTTTGAGGGTGTGAGTCCAATAAACTATGAAAGTTCATAAAACATCAACGTATTCCTGTAGCTCAGTAGCTCAGGTGTTCCTGTAGCTCAGTTGGTGGACATGCACTGACAAAATTTATAACTTGAACTGTAAGTCGCTTTGGATAAAAGCATCTGTTATTTACATAAATGTAAATATTCCCCGATGGAGGGTACGAGACACTGTGTCGATGATGACACTATAGGTTCGCTCTTCCACATTCGATCCACAATTGCCTCTGATCTTTATACAAAAGACAAATGAAAATTGACAAGTGCAATTTGCATGGCAGTCTGCACCCCAGATATCCGGGTATATTAGTAAGCTGGCATGCAACATTCACTCATATTTGTGCTGAGGAGCCCAAAAAGGTGTCCTGATTCACCCAGTGGGTCAATTCAGCACTGTGGCAAAAGGGATACAATGTCTCATTACGTTACATATGTAATCGAGACATTCCCTTTTTGTCAGTCTCTCAATGTTGTGTCATTGGCGACACTAGGGTTCCCTATACGAAGTGCCACAGGAGCTGAATCGCACGATGAGCTAGGCTGGTGTTGTCAGATATTTTAAATCAAATCACTTTTCTTGTCACATCACCACAGCACTTGTGCCTAGGTAAGTGAAATTCTTAGGAGCGTGCTCCAGACAGTGCAGGGACAATTAACATTTAGACAGGTTTGTACGGAAGACAATGTGCAATATATACATACATACATACATACATACTCAGACATGTTTACAAATTGAAGAGATGTGCAGAAGAGGTATTTAACATGAAATTGTGCAAAGGGAGATTGGGGAGAGCAGCACATAGTGCAAAGGAATGTAGTGCAAAGATAAACATATATTTGCATCTATGTATGTAATGTGTGCATAAGTCCAGTGATAAGTAATAAAGTGCAGTGCTGTTAGGTGTAATGACTCTGATTGTTCATTA